>CAUYPK010102015.1:0-40905 GCA_963574355.1 Loris lydekkerianus | reverse complement strand
AAGTGGGAGGGCTTTTGATTTCTGCCCTTTTGTTTGTAGGGTCCTTAAGCCGGACTCGTGGGGGGAGGGGAGACTCCCGTCCGCTTAGTGATGGATTTTGTACCTTTTGTTTGCGTCCTTGTGGTCTCAGCTCGCCTCAGTCGTGTTGATGTGCGATCTCCAACCTTCTCTCCTGGTATAGCTCGAATCCTCCAGGTTACTTACTAAATTTCCATCCTTTAACTCTCCTTCTGGACGGGAGCCTCTGTGAAAAGCTGGCTTCAGTCCGCCATCTTGTCTCCACCTCCTCACTTCACCTTTGCCATCATTAAATATTGATTCACATTTCTTGGTAGCATTGTTTTATACTTAGTTACAAGTCAAAGTCTTTGGCAGCTTGAATTGATGGGGTATACAAGGGGTCCAGAAAGTATCCAGCCATTACTAATACTATTTTTCATATTATATGGCTAAATGCTTTCCATACAGTCCATATATATATATATATATATATATAAACTTTTTTTTTTTTTTTCCCCTTAGGAGAAAGTCTCCTCTGTTTCCTAGGCTAGAATGCCATGGCATCAGACTAGTTCAAACTCCTGAGATTAAGCAATTCTGCCTCAGCTTCCTGAGCAGCTAGGGCAATAGGCACCTACCTTGGTGCCCTACTAATTTTTCAATTTTTTTTTGTAGAGATAGTATCTTGCTTTTGCTCAGGCTGATCTCAAACTCCTGAGTTCAATGGATCCTCCTGCCTTGGTCTCCCAGAGTGCCAGGATTACATGTGTGACCTTCTGTGCCTGACCTAGAATAAACTTTTAAAAGTCCCTTCTAGTCTCTTCTTGCTACCGTATAAAATAATGGAATTACTCTACCTAAGTAATCACTCTAAGATGTAATATATGACTTCTAATTCTCTTATATTCTTTGTGTGCTCTTATTTTTGGGGAATTTTAGGATATAAAATGATGTTGGGGAGTCAGAGAAGGAGAGGTATTAAGTATTATGACTATTTCATAATACTTAATACTCCACTCAATTGAGGAGTAACTATTATTTTTTTTTCTGATTAGATAAAAGCATTATTTCTCCAAGCTACACTGGATCTTAGCCAAAAGGCTGAGAAGCAATGTTTCTCCAAGCTAAAGGGACAGAGAGTGGGTGAGAAAGAAATGCTCTAACCTTTAGGTTGGCCATCCTCATTTTCAGAGTGATGTATGGATTAGCCACTGCCCACTTTGCTCATTTCAGCTCCATTGGTTTATTAGTTAAAGGAAATTCCTTCCAGATTTAGACAATAGTTTTTTTTTTTTTTTTTTTTTTAGAGACAGAGTCTCACTCCATCACCCTTGGTAGAGTGCTATGGCGTCCACAGCTCACAGCAACCTCCAGCTCTTGGGCTTAGGCAATTCTCTTGCCTCAGCCTCCTGAGTAACTGGGACTACAGGCACCTGCCACAACGCCCGTTGTTGCAGTTTGGCCAGGGCCAGGTTTGAACCTGCCACCCTTGGTATATGGGGCCGGCGCCCTACTCACTGCCTAAGACAATAGTTTTTAGGGAAAAGGGAAAAGCAGCCAGCCAGATGTCATATAAAACTAGAATCTCCCATAAGGCCTTCAGGGAAATTTCAAAGTAAATCTAAGTGGAAGCAAGTTTAAAAAATTAAATTGAACAATTAAGTTTGTAAAATCATCTCTTCATTTAAAAATCAATTACATACAAAAATAATTTTATGTTTTGACTTTTCAAACTTTTTCAAATCTATAAATCAAGCTCTTTCTTGGTATTTGAATAGGTGCCATCTGCTGAGTTGTAACTGAGCCAGATTTTGCATTTTGGTCCAAGTTTAGTATTTAATTTTTATAAATGAAACAGGTATATCTTTCTAAGCAATGACTATTTGTAGACTTTCATTTTAATATTTTCCTAAAATGTAGATTTTCTTACCTTACATAGATAGAGTTCATAAAAATACAGATGCCCCTTGATTTATAATGAGGTTACTTCCCACCAATAAACCCATTATCATAAACCATTATGATGGTTTGACTTAAGACTTTAGCATTCAGTAGTAACTGTCATTTGAGTACCCATAGGACTACCCATAGGTGTCCCAAAGGTCACCCCTAAAGTCGTTATTCATAGGAAAAACAGGAAATCATAGCTAGATGTACCTTTATTTACAAAAGTCTTTACACAATTTTACAAAATATTTACAAAATTTTCTCTGTTTGTTGGCCACCTCATAAAATTTTGTAGTGACTGTTTTGTAAATAAAGGCACATTTAATGACCATTTCTCATTTTCTCTCTGTATGGCTGCTTTGGGGGTGACCTGTGGGACACTCTGTTTTCTGTTTTTAACTTTCAGTATAGTTTTCAATAAATTACAGGAGATATTCAATACCTTATTATTAAATCGCCTTGGTGTTAGATGACTTTGCCCAGTAATGTAAGTTTTCTGAGCATGTTTAAGTTAGGCTATGCTAAACTATGATGTTCGGTAGGTTACGTGTATTAAATGCGTTTTCAATTTACATGTTGGTCTTATAATGGGTTTATTGGGATGTAACTCCATTTTGAGTTCAAGAACATCTCTACTTTTTTATACATAAACTACCTTAGAGCTATCAGTTAGCTATTGCTGTTTTTTAAAAAGAAAAACAATTTATAAGCTTAGAACAGTAACTAGAAGTTTAAAATGGTTGAATCTACAACTCAACTGGGTGGATTCTGCTGACCTGGACTAAGCATGGCAAGGCTCACTAAGGTGTCTACGAGGTTTCAGACAATTAAGTTTGCAAAGTCCTCAATACCTCATTGCTGAATATCATTACAGTCATCTTCAAAGTGCTCCCCTTGGGAAGCTATGCACTTGGCATCCTTCAGAGAAATTCTGGAAGTCTTTGTTTCTGGAATGGGCATCAGAGATGTCTTTGTATGAGGTCTGACAATTAAGTTCACAAACTCATTCTAGAAACAGTTCTTTGAAGGGTGGAATACATGCTGGCTTTGGGGCACAGCTTCCCAAGGGGAGCACTTTGAAGGTGATTGTCATGATATTCAGCAACAGGGAATGTAGCATCTTTTCTAGGATGAGTTTAGGAACTTAATTGTCCAACCTTGTGTAAGTCTCAGAACTACAGTGATAATATCAGGGTTATGTGAACTCTAGTTATCAGGGTCTTAAGTTCACTTCACACCTTCCATTCCACAAAAATTATTAGTATTTTTTATTCTTTTTGGAAAGGATAAGATATAAAACTCCAGGCTATGTTGCTCTTAAAAAAAATTTCTTGAAATTTTTATCAGAGCCCATTCACCCTTGTTTCAGCCCATGCTTGCCTTTGTAGACCTGCAGATAGATGAAAAAGATAAAATCGTTATTGAGTTGTGGCAGCTTCAACCTGTCCTGTTTGTTTGTCCCTAAACATCTCTATGCAAGTTCCAAATTCCCTTCTTGCCAAACTTAGGTTTGGAAAAACAGCATATTTCGAATATGACATATGTTTGAAATTAGCAGGAGATGCAGCCAAGATTTGGAAATTAACAAGGCAAAAGTTATTTCTGAAAACAGTTGGGAGCCAAAGAAGAGTGTTTGGCTTAAAACATTAGGGCATTTTATTGTTTAGTAAATTAAATAATTCAAGAAAAAAAAAATCCCAGAAGAAACAACATAGTATTTTTTTCTTTCCTTATGTGTGAATAGTTCTTATTTAAAAACCTTTTGTTGTCTAAATGGATTAAATGAGGAGTCTAAATGTAGTATGATGTAAGCACTCCAATTTGTACAAATAATCAACACACTGAAATGGGCATAAATGTATTTATGATCTATGTACAAAAGACTTAATAAAATAAAACAAAAAAATAAATGTACCATGTATCATATGTACATACAATTTTCTGATAATTTGGTGAATCTTATTCTCCATCAACTTTTTTGAAATTAACTCACATACTTCTGTTTGCCTAAATGGGAAAAAGGGATTTCCTCTTGATCTGCTACCTGTAGGACAGACAGGAATAGTTGAAAGGACCCAGAACGAGAATCAAGTCTTCCCTTTCCATTACAGAGCAATATTTGGACCTATTCTGTCACTGTGTAGTGTTTTGCAAAAAAAATCTTCCAAGTTTCTCTTCCCATCTTTATAAGGTGGGGTATTATTAAGAAGGTGTCAGCCTCACACAATGACCTTTACCCTGAAAACAGAGATGTTTGTTCCAGGAGATTGCTTCTTTATGAGTTCTCAGCATGCTGTGTCTTCAACAGATCAGAGAAATCACTGGAATTATGTAGATCCTAAATGTCAACTAGAAGAAAGATGTGCTTGTCTCAAACAAGAGTACATGGTATCACTGGGTGACTTGCTTATAGATAAGGAAATACAAGATGCTAAAGGCTATAATATTACCTAATTCCAGAGCTCCCTGAAGAAGAAATACTGACCACATGGCTTTTCCTACCACATTAGTAATGACTCCGCTACAGCACTCCTTGTTTTTGTTGATGGTCAGCAAGAAGCAGTGACCAGGGTTTGCAAACTGGACCAACTACCATTATTTGACATTCATCAGGCCCCTTAACTTTTTAATTTCTTTAATCTGTGAAATTGAGCTACTTAAAATACTTACCTCTCAGAATTATTCCAAGAACCAAATGAAAATATACATTGAAAGGTGTCTTTAAATATAAGGCACTATAGATAAATCGGTTGTTCTTATAGTATAAAGAATACCTAGAAATTTTTGTAAAGCAGAAGACCCAAAAGTCAGAGGCCAGACTTAGCCAATGTTTCCTCTGGAATGACCGCATATAATGCACCTTACACTCACAAATACCCTGACTCTCAAAGGGAGGCTCTTGGGTCTCTATGTGGTTGAGTGAAGTAAGTCTTGTTATTATTCATTGGTCAGGAAAAAATCTTTCATAGTCTAGAAGGATCTGGCATTCCAGACTCATTCAGAATTCATAGTCATGCATCAGCTTCCCTGATACATGACCAGCTTCTCAGGACCAGTTGTGATGAAGCACAACATTCATTGCTGATGTCTGTGAGGCAGGTGTTGCTACAGGCAGAAAATGGAGAGAAACATGATTTTGGGGGGTTTGTGAACTCTCGCCTCATGCTATATCTACATTGATTCTAAACTGTTATCTCAGAGGGATCATTATTAAATTCTATGCTCTATGAATTATTATTATTTTTTAAAATAGATTTTTTGGACCAGATCTGGTGGCTCATGACTATAATCTCAGCACTCTAGGAGGCCAAGGTGGGAGGACCATTTGAGCCCAGGAGTTCAAGCACAGCCTGGACAACATAGCAAGACTCTTGTCTCAATAAAAAAAAAAAAAATTAGGTGTGGTGGTACATGCCTATAGTTCTAACTACTTGGGAGGCTGGTTGTTGGAGCCCATGAATTCCAGGTTGCAGTGATCTCTATGATTGTGCCACTGTTACACTCCAGCCTGGTGGCAAGAGTGAAAACCTGACCCCTAAAACAACAACAAAAAAATGTATTGAGATATAATTTACATACTATACAATTCAAATATTTGAGGTACACTATTCAATGGTTTTCATATATCCACAGATAATGTGAAACATCACCAATCAATTTTAGAACATTCAGCACCTCAAAAATCCCATGCCCTTCAACTATCACCCTCTAGTCTCACCATCATCTCTCCCCCAGGCCTAAGTAACCACAAATCTATTTTCTGTCTCTATAGATCTCCATATTCTTCACTTTCATATGAATTAAATTATATGATGCCTGGCTTTTTGTGATTGGTTTTTCCATTTGGCATAATGCTTTCAAGTTTTGTCTGTGTTACAGCATGTTTCACTACCTTAGATGGCCAAATATTATTTCATTGTCTGGATATACTGCATTTTGTTTATCCATTCATCAGTTGACAGCCGTTTTTTACTTACCACCTTTGGTTATTAGGATTAATGCTACTAAAATAATTTGTTGCTGTGTGGACATATGTTTTTATTTAGCTTAAGTATATACAAGGAAATAGAATTTCTGTGTCATATGGTAACTAAGTTGAATTGTGTGTGGACCTGCCAGACTGTTTTCCAAAGTGATTGTACCATTTTACATCCCCACCAGTGTATGAGGCTTCCAATTTCTCTATATAATCAACACTTGTCATTATCTGATTTTTAAAAGAAATTTTTAACTTTTTAATTAATCACTGTGGGTACATGATAATTGTATATATTTACAGGGTATATGTGATGTTTTGATACAGGCATACAAAGTGTACTAATCAAATCAAGGTTATGGGGGTATCTTGAAGCCTTTGTCATTTCTTTGTGCTAGGAACATTCTAATTCCATTCTTAGTTATTCTAAGGTATACTCTAACTTATTGTTGATTATAGTCACTTTGTTGTGCTATGAAATATTGTTCATTCTATCTATCTAACTATTGATTTTGTACTTAATAACCATCCCCACTTTATCCTCCTTTTCCCTGCCTGTTACCCTTTCCAGCCATTGGTCAGCATCATTCTATTCTCTGTCTCCATGAGATCAATTGTTTTAAAATTTAGCTTCTATGTATGAGTGAGAACATGTGATCGCTGTCTTCCTGTGTTTGGTTTAATTTCATGTAATCTAATGTTCTCCAGTTCTATCCATGTTGTTGCAAATGGCAGAATATCATTTTTTATGGGTAATACTCCATTGTGTGTATTTATCAACATTTCTTTATTCATTCATCCATTGATGAACACATGGGTTGATTAGCCAACTCTTGGTGTACTAGGGTTCCCATTTCTCCACTTCCTTGTCAACATTCATTATTCCCTTTTTGATAAAAGCTGTTTAACTGGGGTAACATGATAACCCATTATAGTTTTGATTTGCATTTTTCTGATGACTGATGATGTTGAGCTTTTTTTTTCATATACCAATTGGCCATTTGTATATTTTCTTTTGAGAAATGTCTATTCAGATCTTTTGCCCATTTTTAAATTAGATTATTTGATTTTTTTCCTAGTGAATTGTTGGAATACCTTATATATTCCAATTATTAGTGTCTTGTCAGCTGGGTAGTTTGCAGATATTTTCTCCCACTCTGTGATTGTCTCTTCACTTTATTGTCTCCTTTGCTGTGCAGAAACTTTTTATTATTAGCTTGAAGGGATCCGATTTGTCCAACTTTGCTTTGGTTGTGTGCTTTGGGGGAGGTATTTCTTAAAAAGCTCTTTCTCAGACAAATGTCATAAGGCATTTTCTTAATGTATTATTTTAGTAGTTTTATAGTTTTGGACCTTAGATTTGATCTTTTAATCTATTTTGATTGAATTTTTGTGAGAAATAAGGGTCTAATTTCATTCTTCTACATATGGATACCCAGTTTTTCCAGTACTGTTTATTGAAGAGATGTCCTTTCTCCAATGTTCATTCTTGGTAACCTCATTGAAAATAAGTTTGCTATAATGTGTGAATTTATCTCTGGGTTTGCTATTCTGTTCCACTGGTCTAAGTGTCTGTTTTTATGCCAGAACCATGCTGCTGTGGAGAATACTGACTATGTGGCTGATTCTTCCAGTTTTGTTCTCTTGGCTCAGAATGGCTTTGGCTATTCTAGGTCTTTTGTGGTTCCATATAGGTTTAGGATTATTTTTTCTTTCTGTGAAGAATGTTATTGGTGTTTTGATGGGGATTGCATTGAGTCAGTATATTGCTTTGGATAGTATGGATATCATAACAATATTGATTCTTCCAATACATAAGTATGGAATATCTTTCCATTTTTTTGTGTTGTCTTCAATTTCTTTCATCAGTATTTTATAGTTATTTTATTTCAAATTGACATGAGGGTACAAATTTTTAGGTTACATTGTTTGCAATTCTAAGGAAAAGTTCAAGTTGTAATTGAATCCTTTACCCAGAGGGCATGCTGAACACCCTCACATTGTGCACATTGGGCGAGAACCAATCACTCTCCCTCCTCCGCCACTCACCTCCCCCTTGCTAGACTATACTCAACAATATATATCAAATAAGGTGTCTTTAAACAGAAACACACATAAAACAAGGTTATGTATTTATTGGTTGACAAAAATATTGTGACCAGACTTGCAGGAACTTAATCCTGTATTACCTTTAGGGAAAATAATTAATTACTTGTTAATTCAGTGTTTACTGTGACTTTATAGAACATAATTACTGTGAATAATGAGAATTTACTGCATTTTCTCCCATTCTCCCATCTTGTTGTCACCTCACTTACTTAATCACAGTGTTAAGACATTTGTGTTCTATACTTGATAGATTTGACTTGTACGCTGGCAATATGCTCCATAGGTGTGATCCCACCATTCACCCTCCCTACATTGAAGCACCCACCTCCCCTTCCCATCCACCTCCCCTTCCCATCCACCTCCCTTTCCCTCCCTTCTCATCCACCTTCCCCTCCCTCCTTCATCCTGGGCTATAGCCATGATTCATCTTTCATAGGAAAGTGTGAGTGATTATAAATTGGTTTCCTAGTAGTACTGAGTACATTGGATATTTTTTTTCCATTCCTGAGATACTTTACTGAGAAGAATATTTTCCAGCTCCATTGATGTAAACATAAAAGAGGTAAAGTTTCCATCTTTTTTAAATGCTGCATAATATTCCATGGTATACATATACCATAATTTATTAATCCATTCATGGTTTGATGAGCACTTGGGCTTCTTCAATGACTTTGCAATTATGAATTGAGCTGCAATGAACAATCTGGTACAAATATCTTTGTTGCCAGGTGGTTTTTGGTCTTTTGGATATACACCTAGTAGGGGAATTGCAGGATCAAATAGCAGGTCTACTTTTAGATCCCTGCGTGTTCTCCAGACTTCTTTCTAAAAGGAACTAGCTTGCATTCCCACCAGCAGTGCAGAAATGTTTCCTTTTCTCCACATCCATGCCAACATCTGTAGTTTTGGGATTTTGTGATGTGGGCTTCTCTTATGGGAGTTAGATGATATCTCAAAGTGGTTTTGGTTTGCATTTCACTGATGATTAAAGATGATGAGCATTTTTTCATGTGTCTGTAGACCGTGTACCTGTCTTCTTCAGAGAAGCTTCTGTTCATTTCTCTTGCCCACAATGAAAAGGGATCACTTGTTCTTTTCTTATTAATAATTTTGAGTTCTCTGTGAATTCTGGTTATTAGATCTTTGTCAGAAAAAGGACTCTATTCCCTTTACAGTAGTGCCAAAGAAGATGAAATATCTGGGAGTTTACATAACAAAGAATGTGAAACATCTCTAGAAAGAGAACTATGAAACTCTGAGAAAAGAAATAGCTGAAGATGTTAACAAATGGAAAAATATACCATGCTCATGGCTGGGAAGAATCAACATTGTTAAAATGTCCATACTACCCAAAGCAATCTACAGATTTAATGCAATCTCTATTAAAGCACCTCTGTCATACTTTAAAGATCTAGAAAAATTAGTACTTTGTTTATAAGGAAACAGAGAGAACCTGGAATAGCCAAGACATTACTCAGAAATAAAAACAAATCAGGAGGAATCACACTACCAGACTTCAGACTATGCCATAAATTTATAGTGATCAAAACAGCATGGTACTGGCACAAAAATAGAGAGGTAGATATATGGAACAGAATTGAAAACCAAGGGATGAACCCAGACACTTATCGTCATTTGATCTTTGATAAGCCTACCAAAAATATAAATTGGGGGAAAGATTCCATATTTAAAAAAAGGTACTTGTTTAATATGCTGGTGACTTTTATAAAAAAAATTGACGCCCACTGGTAAAATGCATTAACCTTACGACATGGAACTATAAAATTTATTGTATAAAAGTGCAAGGTAAACACTTTAAAAAATTTTCCTGGGAGAATACTTTGTGAGGAGAACCCCCTGGGCAATTGAAGCAACATAAAAAATACATTACTGGGTTCTGATCAAACTAAAAAGCTTCTGCACTGCCAAGAACACAGTAAGTAAAGCAAATAAACAGCCCTCAGAATGGGAGAGGATTTTTGCCTTTTCACTTTCTTGGTGGTGTGCTTTGAGGTATGAAACTAAATTCTTATAAAGTTCATTTTATCTATCTTTTCTTTTTTTCATATTTTTGGTGTAATATCTTTGTATCTTTTGTTTAATATGAGGTCATGATGCTTTAAAGCTAAATCATTTAAACACCCCAACACCTCTAACATTAGCTAAATCAGCTAAATCATTTAAACACCCCTGTGTTTTTTCCTAATAGTTTTAGTTCTAACATTTAGTTCTTTGATCCATTTTCAGTTAATTTTTCATATAATGTAAAGTAAGGGCCCAACTTAATTGTTTTATATGTGGCTTTCCAGTTTTCTTGGCACTACTTGTTGAAAAGACTACTCTTTCTTCATCAATGGTTTTGGCACTGTTGTTGAAAATCAGTTTGCCACAAGTATGAGGGTTTATTTCTCTGCTCTCTATTCTACTCCATTGATAGATGTGTCTGTTCATATGCCAGTATCAGACCATCTTGATTACAGTTGCTTTGTAGTTATTAAGTTTGAAACTGTAAAGTGAAAATTCTTCTACTCTATTTTTCCTTTTAAAGATCGTTTTGGCTATTTTGGAACACTTGTAATTTCATATGAATTTTAGAATAAACTTGCCAGTTTCTCTAAAGAAACAGCTAGGATTCTGATAGGGAATGCTTTAAATCTATACACATATAGATCAATTTGGTAAGTATTGCCATCTTAAAAATGTGAAGTCTTCTGATTTGTGTACATGGTATTTTTTCTTTTCTTTTCTTTCTTTTTTTTTTTTATTAAATCATAGCTGTGTACATTGATATGATCATGGGGCATCATACACTAGCTTCGTAGACCATTTGACACATTTTCATCACAATGGTTAACATAGCCTTCCTGGCATTTTCTTAGTTACTGTGCCAAGACATTTACATTCCACATTTACTAAGTTTCACATATACCCTTGTAAGATGCACCGCAGGTGTAATCCGACCAATCCCCCTCCCTCTACCCATCTCCCCCCTCCCTCCCCTCCCTTTCCCCTTTCCCTTATTCACATCATAACAAAGATATTTGTACCAGAATGTTTATTGAAGCCCTATTAATAATTGCTAAGTCATGGAAAAAGCCCAAGTGCCCATCGATCCACGAATGGATTAATAAATTGTGGTATATGTACACCATGGAATATTATGCAGCCTTAAAGAAAGATGGAGATTTTACCTCTTTCAGGTTTACATGAATGGAGCTGGAACATATTCTTCTTAGTAAAGTATCTGAACAATGGAAGAAAAAGTACCCAATGTACTCAGCCCTACTATGAAACTAATTTAGGGCTTTCACATGAAAGTTATAACCCAGATACAACCTAAGAATAGGGTATTTTTTTTCTTATTATTTAGATCTTTAAGTTCTTCCAGAAATGCTATAGTATACATTTTGTACACTTTTCCCATATATATAAGTATTTTATTCTTTTTGGTGTTATTGCAAGTGGAATTTAAAAAAATTGATTTCCTGATAGTTTATTGCAATTCATCCATTCTTAATTTTTTATAGTCTCTCAAACATGCTCTGTTGTTTCATATCGCAGCTTTCATACATTCTGTCTTTCTGTTTAGAAAATCTTCCCATTCTAAGTGTCATTGTTTGACTCTTACCCACTGTTGGTGGGATCCTAAATTGGTATAGCCACTATGGAAAACATTATGCAGGTTTCTCAAAAAATTAAAACTAGAATAACCATTTGATCCAACAATTCCACTTCTGAGTATAAATCCAAAATGAATGAAATCAGTACCTTTAAGAGATATCTAAAGTCTTCACTGGAGTATTATTTATAATAGCCAAGATATGGAAATAACCTTAATGTTCATTGGTAGATGAGTAGATAAAGAAAAGTGATACACACACATGCACACACACTATGGAATATTAGCTTTAAAAAAAGAAGAAAAATCTCATCATTTGTGACAAGGAGGAGGAACCCAGAAGACATTATGCTAAGTGAAATAAGCTTGGCACAGAATGAAAAATACTTCATAAGTTCACTTATAACTGGAATCTAAAAAAGTTGAAGTCAAAGAAACAGAATAGATTGGTGGTTACCAGGGACTTGAGGGTAGTGGAAATGGGGAGATGTTAGTTAAAGGGTGAAAAGTTTATACAGGATAAATAAGTTCTGGAGATCTAAAGTGTAACATAGTGACTATACTTGTAGATATGTTAATTAGCTTGATTGTGGTAATTATTTCACTGTGTATACATATATAAAAAATTTTTGTATGCCTTGAATATACACTTTTTGGGGGTCAATTATATCTCAGTGTAGCTGGGAGAAAATGGACTCAGTTCTTTCTCTATAAAGTATTCTGGGGTTCTTTCCACAACTTTTCTCTAAAAGCAAACAAATAAAGACAAAGGAATTAGAAGTCGATCACAGTTTCTGTTATCAAATTTGAGTATATAAATACCTTAAGGTGACCTAGATCAATGTTTAAGAACCTATATATTTTAGTTGGTTATATCTTGGTTTAAATTTCAGTTCTACCATCGTCTCTGATTATCACCTTTGATTTTGAGCATGTTATTTGACTTCTGAGATTATCACTTTTCTTATTATACAATGAAGGCAAGGTATATACCTTTTTGCATCATTTTCCTTGTTTCACAGGTGTGTTGAGAGGATTATATGTGCTAATATGGGTAAAGCACTTAGAATAATTTTTGATCCATGGTAATCATTTATTATTTTTATTCACCCAGTTTTAAAACCTATGCTATTTTCACCAATCGATATTGCTCACATGAACTGTATTTGATAAGTATCTGTTAGTGGAAATGGTGGTGGTGACAGTTCAGGTGGCAGCTGTTGCACCTGGAACTCAGTACTGAAGGAAAACACCAAAAGCCTTTCTTTTCTAATGAAAGTGTCAGGATAAAATGTGATTACTTGATTGTAAGCCAAATGCCAAGCGTTACCATCTCTTCTCTGAGAGTTGCTTTATTGGAAATGACTACCCTTTCATTAAATACACGTTTATGCTACAATTTCTTTAATTTGTTAAATGGTCAACTGTATTGAGAATTCAAATGGCTATTATAAGTCAGTAAACTCTTCAGACCTTGAATGGTCTAGTTCTGAATATTATTCACTCTCCATGAATACTTTAGCACCTAGCAGTACCATGGACACGAAGAGATTAAAATGTGTGATGATGATTTAAATAAAGAGCCCTAGATATAAAGTTCTTAGAATATTCTCAAGAGCATATGATTAGAGGTTATGTAGGGACTTGGAGAATATACTTTTTCTTAAAGGAAATCAAATTTATTTCATTGTTTTATTAAATAATGATCATCTCATTTTTCAATAAACCTAAGACCTCAGAAGATATTCAATGTCTCTGTTAAAATGAGCAAGTTGTTGCAAAAATTATAACTGATTATGCTCATTTATAAAATGTATTTGATTTACACTGACCATGCATGATTTATACCAAGAGCTATCAAAAATGACTTTGCCTCTTCTTTGGACAGAAATCTATGGGAATGTGCCAAAATGGGTCTTATTATGGTGCTACAAATGTTATGGAAAACATGTACAGAAATAACCTAAAACAACTTTAACCTTGAAATCAAATGTCAAATATCATCTTCAATGTATTCATGAATTCAGTAAATAAACTTAGGTAAACATTTGACCATAAATTTTTTTTTTAACTTACACCTCCTTGGTTGGCTAGAGTCCTGTGGGTGGGAGATGATGGATTATCTTTATGCAAACCAGTTGAGACTGCACTTCCCCAGAACATTGTGTCCCTAGGAACTTGAATCTTTGAGTGTTATAACCAAGGTAAATGGTTTTTACACCTGTGAGGTGCATTCTCTTTCTCCCTGGTACTCATTCCCACTCAGGCACTCATTTTCGAATTTAGGTCTTTACGTTTTTTCTTTCAAAATATTGTGATGCACCTGGACATCATTTCCTGCAATGATTTCTTCCATTTTTTTCTTGTCCAAAATTTCCCTTTATAATAATCAGAGTAGGTCACTTTTCAACATGAGCATTTATGTACTAAATTCCATGTCTCACAAGAGTGTTAAAGGAAGTAAGAACTAGATTGTTCACTTTTGCCTTAACTGTGCTTGTGCCTTAGAACAACTTGGGAGTTTCTGTGATGCAAATTTCATTCATTCAATCATCCATTCAATAATTCTTACATCAAAAATAGTTAGGCATTCTGCAGGGCTCCTAAGATACATGGATAATTAAGAGAGGAAACGTGTTTTGTTTAGTTGTTTACCTCCTAGGGCCCTGTTTCCCCACTAGCATAGAAATACTATGAAGTCAGAGACCATATTTGTTTGTTTCCCCCTCCTATGTCCTGCTTCTAATACCATCACTAAATAATCAATTTCTTGATTAAATGACTTATGGTGCTATGGAAAGTTACTGGATTTTTTTATATTTTAAAGAACTGAAAAAGGAAAACAACTATTCTGTAACTTATTAGTAAAAAAGAAATTTGGGCCTAAAACTAATAATTTTATCCATGCTCATTTTTTAAACCTTACGTCTATCTTCAGTGAAAAAAAGAAAAGAATATTAGAGTTAGGAATGATTGTCAGTAATCCACTGATAATTTACTTCCTTCCCTTTTTAGTGAGGCTAGAAAAATTAAAGGGATCATCCAGGGTCCCATGCTTGTTAAGCAACAGATCAAGGACTTTAATCTGGGGTTTATGAGTGCCTGATCTTTATCTTCCTACACTGTGACATTTTGTGAGATTCACCTGAAGGTAGTGATTCTGTGTTTTACACTTATGGCTTTAGACACCAAGGTGAAATTATATCACCCCACATAAAGATCTTAACCCCTGAGAGAGTTCCTTAAGCAAATCAGGATAATCAAATGAGGCAGCTGTTAGTTGGGATCACATTTCTGGAAAAAATAACTTGAGTTGGCTGAGTCCTAGAGCTTATCCTTGTCTCTTGCATGAAAATGTTGCATGAAAATGTGTTGGGGCTTTGACATGTGTGGCAACCAATCCCCAAAAGAGTGAGTCACACCTCCTCCTACTCTGCAACTGTCAGCACTGGCTTCCTGCAAAAGGTTGGAAACACTGCAGTCACGTGGCTTGGCTTGCCAGGACAGAAGAGGCTAAGAGACAGCAGAAGGCAGCATTAGAGGAAAATCAGAAAGCATATGGGACAAAATGAGGGCAAACATGGAGCCTCTAAAGAAGGGATCTGACCAGTGGGTGTAGAATCTGAGGAGGAAAGAGGTAAATCTAGAGCATTTTCTAAGATGTGTCGGCTTCAATTTATACAAGACGAAACAGACAAAATTTTGAAGAAACTGAGATACAGGATCAGAGTAAATAGTATTAAAAGGGCCAATAAAGGAGGCTGAATAAAGAAGAACAGAATAGGGCAAACAACTTCTAGAAAGAGAACTGGGGAACAAAGTAGAGCCCCCCTTAGGAATAGTGCTTAGGGTGGACATTCACTGGTGGCATTTGGGGGTGCCTGGCTGTTCCGCTGCAGCCAGGTGGCAAACTCATCGTTATCTTGTTGTTGTGGCACATACAATTAGGCTGGGGTCACCAGTTTCCTCACTGGTTCTGGAGTAGGGTTGTGAAAAGGGTAATTATGCCAAATAGCTGAGACAGGACTAGGGTATTGTGGGAACTGACCATAACTCAAATGAGACTCCTGAAACATTGTAGAGTGAAGCATCCATGGCTACTGATTTGTGAGGTCACCAGAGCTGGGTTCTTGGGGGAAGGTAGGAATTTTGGAAAATATGAAAGTAAGTTGTTCACAAAGCAAGTAATAATGGCAACTTAGTTACCATGAAGTAGGGTGGGTGGGAGTAAGGAAAGAAGAGTGAAGAAGCAAAAGGCACCTACTGTTGATGTGCAGAGGAAGTGGAGTTCTGACTCAGGCAGGATCATATATTTCTGAGTAGAAGTCATGCATATGTATAACTTCCCAAGTGAGGAAAGAGCCAGAATTATGAAACTGGACACATCGCATAAAAGTAATGATTCTTTACTCTTGTATAGACTTTCAGCGTTTACAGTTGCTTTCATACGCTTTCTCCATTTTTCCTTGTGTAAAACATGTGAACAGATACTATTTTATTCTTATTTCAAACGTGAGGATGTTGAGCTTCAGAGTCACATATAATTGTCCGAGGTCTTACACACAGTGAATCAGGGACTAACCTTGGGTCTTCTGATCCCAAATTCTAGGTTTTTCCTTTTAGTTTATACAGCTACATTCCAGTGAAGTCTGTGCATTGCTCTGGGTGATCTTGGCTAAGCCCATGTTTCTCTTGGCCACCACTGTGTCCACCCAGCACATGGTAGGCACCCGGTATACACGTTTAAATGAAGAATAAACAAACAAATGGGTTAACAAAATAGGTGCTGCATAGTGATGATGTGAATTTTATAGTGATGTGAATTAGACATTTACCTCTTTGTTTTTTTGTTTTTATTAAATCATAACTGTATACATTGATGCATTTATGGGATTCAGTGTACTGATTGATATATAATGTGAAATGCTTACATTGAACTGATTAACACATCCATCACTATTATACTCTTTTCTTAATAATTTTTAAATGTACCTTTGCATCAGGCACATTAGGTGAGGTCCCCTCAAATACTCTCCCTCCTCCTAGCTCCCCTCTCCCCTTTTGCTCCTCTTCCCTTCTACTTTCTGGGCTATAGTTATATTTTACCATTTATATGAATGTGCCAAAAAAAGATGGAGACTTCACATCTTTTATGTTTACCTAGATGGAGCTGGAACATATTCTTCTTAATAAAAGTATCTCAAGAATGGGAAAAAAGTATCCAATGTACTCAATACTATTATGAAATCAATATATAATCACCATTTACCCCTTTCCTCTTTACTCCTAGAGATAGTAGTGAATCCTTTTCATCTTCCTACACTGTTGGCTCCCTGGCCCTCTCCTTTTTAGTTACAATGAGGAAAAAAACACAAGGAGAGCATGGGAAACTAATCCAGAGAGGAATTGGTAACTGCTCAAATTTTGGATTAAAAAACCAACCAACCATATTAAACCATATCATGGGTCAACATCATTCCTCCTACATAATATTCCACTGACATAGAATACTCACCAGCCCATAATATTTTCTCCCTCCTTCCTCCATTCTTCTTCCCAGTGAAACAGAGTGATACTTTTTACTATGACCTTTCCCATAGTGTGTTTGAATTATGTATTGCTTAATACTGCTGAATAAGGATACACATATTTTTAGTATTTTAAAGCTGTTCCAACTCTGCTGAAATATCCTAGGGTAAAGATAGTCTGTTTTTTACTTTTTCCATTTCTCTCATAAGTCTGAGTACAATGCTAAGTATTTAATTGGCTCTTAATAAGTAAGTAACCACTGATGGAAAATTTCTGAAGAGAAAGTGAATTATTTTCCTTAATTTTGTTCTTGTCTGTCACTGCATAATAAAAGTTATACATGTCATAGAAATGGATGACTTTGCTTGTCATGGAAAGAACCTGGTTTTGGTATCAGACACAGCTAAGTTTTTAATTTCTGCTCACCCCTCAAATAGCTGTGGGACTTTGAGGAAGTTTTATAATATTTAATGGCTCAGTTTTATCTGGATGGTGATAAATATCTTTCATTATTCTAAATAGGAATAAATAATTCTTACAGGGTAATCATGATAATTACATGAAAAAAGAGATAAGAACCCTCTAGAATGCTGTATAACATGTATCAGGCATTTAATCTTCCTTCTATTCTGCCTTTAAATAATATTCTATGGGAAAGACCAGTTTTACCTTTAACTCCCATGTTTAGAAGGTATATATTACTGGGCAAGTGACTCACTTCTTTAAATTTAGTTTTCTGCAAACTGAGGTAAAGAGAGAGGATCAAACATAGTAGTTAGTAAGAATGGATTTTATAAACTGTAAATAATTATACAAATGAAAGATGTTTCCTGCTATCCATATTTGCTTTATTGATTATGATAAAGTACTAGGAGAAGAGATTTTGTTTTTAATTTTATTTCCTTTTTCAGTAAAAGAAACTTGCCTAGTGAATCTAAGTTTTTCCTATCCTAAAATTAACTTAATTTTAGGAGTCCTGGCCTCAGTATAGAGTATTATCTTTTATCTCTTGGCCACAGCAGTCTAATTATAATGGATTTTTAGCATAAATGTTAAATATAATTTTCTTTAGCTGTTTGTAGCAAATGACAGCTTTCCCCCCCACACCACTAGTTACACTATCTATTGACTTCATTCCAGAACCATTTTTTCTCCCTTTTTTGCCATAACTTCTAAAAATGAATTTTGTAGTTGAACATAGTAATAAACACATTATAAGAGCTAATAGACATCAAACACATCATCAGACACATGTATTTGTAAGCTTTAACTTCAAGAATGGAATGAGCAACACTCCGAAGGGTTATTCATAGGAGATGTGAAGGCACCATTTCTTAAGGCTTGTCCAGGATGCAACTGCAGGGTTAGTATTAGGCTTAGTTTTTTTTTTTTTTTTTTTTTTTGAATTCCAATGGCAATGTTGATTTTCACTCATTGAACTTCCAGAACCTCCTTAGCAAGATTTATCTTTTCACAGGGGAGCATTAATCAAGACAAATTCCATCACAACTGTTGTCACACATTTCTTGCCATGTGCTGTGTAGTTAGTTTACCCAGAGCCTACTTCAAAGGACTATAATTTCAGTATTTCATCACTTCAGCATTTCATCTGTCATTCTGGCAATATTTGATGCCTCTTTTATCCTTCAGGTTTTTTTCCCTCCATATAAACTATTAATATATATGAAAATGCATGTGTCTCTCTTAGACTCTCATTACCATCCTGCCTGCACTGCTGGTTTTCCATGCAGACTGCAGTAAATTCAGTGTGGATGGTCTAAGTAAGTTATGGTAAAGGCAAATGTGATTGGACAGATTCATAAAATGTAGTCAGATCGTACACTACTGAATATATTTTTCATTTTCCTTCCCCTTCACCCACACAGAAGGCAGAACGTGTTCACATCTATACTTGTTCTAGGGGAGAAATCTTGGCCACACATAAACAAATAAACTTGATAAAGTCCAGGAGTCACACAGCACTTAGGAGACATTGAGTTGCAGCTCATGAATCAGCTAGAGCTAACTATAAATAAACAGCCATGGGCTCATTACTGTGGTGGTTATGGGCCTTTTCCAGTGATTGGTTTTTAATCTAAAAATAGGGACCAGTGGGCTGTTTCAAATATTTCATGTCAAGGGAGTAAATGCCCGTAATCAGCTGCCCTGCCCCCCCCCCCCACTTCCCTGCCCTTTTTTTCTTCTTAAATCAGAACTCATTGTTAATGCATGATGGCTGGAGGAAAGGGTTAGCTACAGGGTTTCTGGGTTGTAATTTTGCCTCAGATGCCAGCGCACAAAACCTTATGTGACTCTGCATTCCTGATTTATCGGCCCTGTATTCCTGCTTACTAATTTTCTTACTGAATTTTCAATCGTGTTGTAAAGTTAATCTTAGTTGGTTGATTTACTTTCTGGGCACCCATTTCATTTGTCATGATCCTTAACTTCTCCTTTCTTGTTCAGTGTATTGTCAGAACCCTTTTGGTTGCAAGCGACAGAAATGCAATTTGAATTGGTTTAAGCAGAAAGAGAACTGATTGACTGACATGTTTCCTTGACCTGGTGGGTCCTCTAACCAAGAACAGGCAATTGGAGAGCAGACATGTGACCTCCCTTTCTTTCAAAGGAGAATCTTATTCTTGAAATGTCCTTTTTCTGGATTCTGCCAGGATTTCTGGTCCATTCCCCAGAGGTTTTATCCCTGTGTACCCTGTGTATCTAAACCCTTCATGTGAGAACTTTCAGCCAGAAAGAACAAACGGCAGCAGGAGGAAGATTTTCTTGTTTCTTTTTGTGGGAAGAAATGAACCATTCATCCAGGTTATATCAAAGGTCTTGTTGGGCTTGCATCAGTTAAGCATGTTAGGCATGGTTTGTAAGAGACTAAAATGTGATGTTCCCCTTCTGCCTGTAAATAATGATACAATACAATCAGAATTCTAAAGGACATGCCAGTTTCACAAGACTAAGTTTTTATACTTGATTTTATATCTCTCCTAATTGTGTTTTCTACTTACTTTGTTTTCGGAACAATTCTAGAAGACCCTGATATCATTTGACGAAAACATTTATTTTGGTGACTGACATTTATATTCTCTATTATGCTCTTTTTCTTCCCATACAATCTTATACAATGTTCAGGTTCTGCCACAACATTATCTGGTGAATGATGACAGACTGACAGATGGAAAGCATACCACTTGCTTATCCTCATTGGGCTCAGTTATTTGGTGACAAAGAAGAGGACTTTGCCTCTTTTCTATGGCTGCTGTGCTAAGATGTCCCTTACAAACTGCATTACCCTTGTCTTTTGGAGTGGGGAGTCACCATTTATATCCTCAACCTGGGAATCCTTCTAGTATGGAGACCTCTTTGTAGAATTTTTTGATATCCACCCTTAAACCTTCGGTGCCTTCATGTTCAGATTTCTTTATATCTGAAACCAGAGAGTTTCAGGTGGGATTTGCTTCATTTCAATTTTCCTTATGTAGCTGAGTCCTTTACATTAATCTAAGTAGGAATTCAGATTGGTCTGGGGGATGTCTTATGAACAGGTGAGACAGGCTGCCTGGAGATTATTTGGGTGGGCAATTTGTATGAGATTTTCCCCTTCTGTTTCCTTGTTTCTTTCTTCTTTTTTCTTTCTCTTTTTAGAGGGGGTAGTGGAGGAGATTGGGAGATATATTTGAAATGAGAGTAGAGGAAATAAGGATTACAACACAGATTTTTCTTTTTTTAGATTAACTTCTGAGCCTAGCCCTATGGATATTTGTTTTGTTTTGTTTTTTGGGGGGGCATTTCAGAGAGAGAAGGAGGGAACATAGGTGAAAGTAGAGAGAGTCCTTTTCTTGAGATGGTCTGTAAGACTCATGGACACACCGTTTTATTACCTTTGTGCCAAATGGTGTCAGAAGGTGAAGAAGCCTCACGGTCTCTCTACTTCTGTATTAAACACGCAGCTGCTGTAGAGCACTGAGTCTCTGGTGGAAAATTAGTATCATTATATTCTCAAGTTTTTTCAGGCAGCTTTGCTAACAACAAGATGCTGCATCTTTCTACAGGCTCAACATCTTAATGCTGCACTGCCTTTAGTTAAACGGTCTCATGTTATTTTTCCAGCAGCAGACATCAGTGAAACCGGTTAGGATGAGAAGAACCTGGTGGAACACACTTGGTAGTAGGGAGAACTATTCATGAACTCCCATAAGGCATATTTGACAAATTCCTAGGAATTCCTCAGTAAGGTCTAGGTACTATGTGAACAATTGGTAAGTTATTACTTTTTTTTTTTTTGAAGGTTCTTCTTTTATTTATTTATTTATTTATTTATTTATTTATTAAATCATAGCTGTGTACATTAATGTAATCGTGGGGGTACAATGTGCTGGTTTCATATACAATTTGAAATATTTTCATCAAAACTGGTTAACATAGCCTTTATGGCATTTTCTTAGTTATTGTGTTAAGACATTTATATTCTACACTTAGTAAATTTCACATATACCCTTGTAAGATGCATCGTAGGTGTGGTTGGTGAGAAGTTATTACTTTTAATCTGCCTGCAGTTATACTTGATGAGACCTGGCTAGTTTACTCTTGCAAAGATTTTGACTTCATGACTCTCTTAAGTAGATATGATAGGAATTGATGTAAATATCTTGAGGGGAAAGACTTTAAATAAATGCAGAATTACTATTTCCTATTTATTTTTCAGATAAATTTTGTGATATATCAAAGGCATGTAAGCTCAAATACATAGACAAATATTTATGTGCACACACATATGTATATATACATACAAATAGTGTGTGTGCAGAGAGAAAGAGAGTAAGCAAGATGGTGGGAGGGAGAGAGAGACTGACAAAGAGAGGCAGATGATTTTAAAGAATGATCGACCATAGAATGATGCCAAATGCAGACTATTTTGGTGCACTTTCTTCTCTTTATTTACTATTTCTTTTTTTCTGTTTTTAAGGAAAACATAGAACAAAGTTTATTGAGGAAGAGAAAGGTAGTTTATTGAGTAAGAGCAGGATATAGGCTTACAGAGCAAAGTACATTCACCATAGACAGCCAACTGGCCTCCATTGCTAGAGCAAGTAGGCAAAGAGGCCTCTTTATTTACTATTCCCTAGAGGCACATGATTTATAACATCACTGATGCCTGGAAATACTGTTATTTAGTACAGACTGGCATAGTCAACTTTCGATTTTCTATAAGGGAAATAAGCTATGTGTGCTCCAAGAAATACTCTCTAATTCCTGGGAATATTTGGTGAGACAAAGGAGGGGGAAGGGAGGGGGGAGATTAAGGTGGAGGGAGGGTAATGGGTGGGGCCACACCTACAGTGCATCTTAGAATGGGTACAGGTGAAACTTACTAAAGGCAGAATACAAATGTCTACATACAATAGCTAAGAAAATGCCATGAAGGCTACATTGAGCAGTTTGATGAGAATATTTCAGATTGTATATGAAACCAGCACATTGTACCCCTTGATTGCACTAATGTACACAGCTATGATTTAACAATAATAATAAAAAAAAAACCCAAATGTAATATCACAGGTCATTGTGAATTCAAATGCTCAGTATCTTAAATCTCACACACATTTTGTCAATTTTATTAAAATTCGAAGCACTGAAAAAACAAACCATATTTCTAAGATCTTCATAAAGCTGGGGTTTGGAAAGGGAGCTTATTTTTGCTATTTTCCCACTAAGTTGAGTTAAAGCCATTGTCTCTCACATTTACCTTTCCTCTTTTTGTCAGAGGGAGAGAAGAACCATTAATAAAAAACTGATGGTATCAGTATGCTCTATAGCTTCATTTATTTTATTCAGTTTAGAACATTTAATTTCACTCACTGGAAGTGCTTGATTGTTTTCACAAACAAATCTGGACTAACCCATCTCATAACAGCTCTTTCTAACACATTCTTGGGTTCTGATTTAGTTAGCCTATTAACCACGTCACATTTGAAGCCTGACTGCTGTTGTACAATCTTAGCAATGTCATCTTCATTATTTATTTACTATGGAAGGTCGAAGAGAACATGATAGTTTTTTCTGTGGTTGCCTGGAGTTTGTGTTTGGACACAGTGAACTGGTTTCTACTTCATTGGCTGTGACTTACATTTATGCGAATTCTTTTGGTCAAATATTTTAAAGATTTATATAAACACAGTCAAGACAAAGCCTTCCTTTCTTGAAGGCCATCCTTTAGGAATAGTAATATTTATGCTTCAGCTTATTCTCCTCTCTGCCTTGGTAGTATGCTGACAGCCGTGAGAAATGTGTTTTCTTTAGAAGGATCAGATGTCATTCTTCTAAAGTCATCAGAGCCACCTCCTGCAGAACTTTGGCTCTTTTGCTTACCTTAAGTTTCCCATTGATATTTCATTTAACTAGACTAGATCAAGCAAAGCTGACTGAGTCTAGACAGGACTTCATTTCCACCCCTCTTGGTACACCTACTTTGAAAGTTTTCCTTAAAGGTTGTTTCCAACCCTTCTTCTGTCGCTTCAAACTTAAGATCATATGAATCCTCTAAGAGATGTAAAAATAAATAGGAGGAATGAAAAAAATACATTTAGTGACGTTTGGAATTCATTCAAAGGCAGAGAGCTTGACACAAGAAACGAAACCAGTTTTCCTATATTGAGAGATTTTTGCTCCTGATAAAAATCTGTTTATAAAGCTCATCCAAGTGCTTGAAAATCAACTTGGTTATCAGAGAGCTTTTGCAAAACTGATTTTTAGGTGATATAAGTTTAAGTGATTAAAAATATATAGTCTTAGAAAGTCATATTTAAATACAGGACTGGAATATTGAAATATTCTTTGATGAAATATACTTAACAAACTATCTCTAATGAAATATACATCATTCCAGCAGACCTTAATAAATATTAAAAATATTATTTTTATTTTCTTTTTCATCTATTTTATTTTATTTTATTTTAAATAAAATAGCTGCATTTTAATTGACACACTATAATTTTTTCATATTCATTACTTAATGTGAGAGCAACCTTATAATTGCTTAAGACAAATGCAGGTTTTAGAAAGGGTAAGCAGATTCTTAAGTCTACCTCTATGACAGACTCAAAAAAGTAAAATAGGGCACATATGTTTACATTGTATGTAGAATTCCTATGTTTAAAGTAAAAAAAATATATAAATAAATGATTCACAATGCATGTGGTTGTTGATATTCATAAATTAACAAGGTTGGTTTTCCTGTGTTGATTTTATGTTCATCGCTAGAGTGGTCATGGAAACCACAACCAGTTGACGTGTGGAAAATAATACACGTAAGCATTTTATAGAAGAGTGCTGACCTTCTGGGGGCAGGCAAAGGACTCCTGGAATGTTCAAAGAGGTCAGTGTGTCAGAATAATCAGGGTATATAAAGACATAAGTATACTAGATAACCAGGGGGCCACATATGTTTGTGCAGTTCCATACCTTTTTTATAGGCCAGAATGAATTTCTGCTTATTTGGTGGGGAGTGGGGCTCAGGAATCTCCAAGACCATGGAGGTAGTGGGATTTTTTAGGCTCTTATTAGGAGAAAATACACTTCCTGCCTTAATCTTATCCCACCCTGCCCCATTCACGTTTTTTTTTTTCTTTGAATATGCTTATCCTTTCCCAAATTCTAATAAATAGGTTCATCAGTTTGATAAAGAATTTTCATATTCCACTTCTAGGCAAGAGAAACAAGTTATAAGAAAATTATAAGCAACTATGAGAATATGACCTTTGGTGAATATCAATTTTTTTTTATAAAACATTTATTCATGTATTTCAGAGTGATATACAGGTACCAATGACTAGGTTACATTGTTTGTGTTTGTTAGGTAGAGTCCAAGTTGTAGTTGAACCTTTCACCCAGGAGGTGTGCCATATCCCCTACATTGTGCCCATTACGTGAGAGCTTACCAAACTCTCTCTCTTATCTCCTGTCCTCCCTACTTGACTGTGGTTATTTTCCTCTTATGTGGGTGTGTAGTTATTCATCCGCTTGTTTCATGTTAGTATTGAGTACATTGGATACTTGCTTCTCCATTTTTGTGATACTTTACTAAGGAGAATGTGCTTCAGCTCTTTCCAGGTAAATACAAAAGATGTAAAGTCTCCATATTTTTTATGACTGAACAGTATTCCGTGGCATACATATACAATAATGCATTTATCCATTTGCGAGGTGATGGGCACTTTGTTTATTTCCACATCTTGGTGATTGTGAGTTGAGCTGCAATAAACATTCCAGCAAGAGAACTAATAGAAAAACATAACTTTTATTGTCATAAAGCAACTTTTCCCCATGCTAGCCTCTCTGCAGAGGCAGCCTATATGTTTTATATTGTATCTCTAAGTAAATATGCATAGACCATGAATTCTAGAGTTTGTGTTTTTAAACGTTACATGTATTCCTTACTGTGACGGATAATAGGTGATATGTGAGCATTGAGCTTCCTTATTCCATCTCCTATCTGTATTTTTCCCTGTCTTCCTAATTTTTGGATAATTATGTTATTATTTCTCATTTTGTTAACTTTGAAAGGTAACACATATTTATTTAGCCTATGTTTCTTGTTTTCTTTGGGCAGTATCTCTAGACTCTCCACTTTATATGATGAGTCTATTAACATCTCACCTTTTCTTCCACCTGTTCTTTTCTTTTTCTACCTCCCAGTCTCTGATAGCCGCATTCTCACAAGACAGTTAACATTTTTATTCCATTCTATAGCTGTATTTATCAATAATGTGTGTCATTCTAGATATTAGAAATTAATAATTACCATTCAAATTTTCTAATTGTAAATAATAATGGCTAATATTTATTGAGTGCGTCCAATGTACTGGGAACCATTTTAATTGCTGTACATGAAAAAATTCATTTCTTTACATATACATTTACATATTTAAGCCTTAAACAACACTATGAGGTACATGTATATCTTACTCATATTTTGTTAATATAGAAACTAAGGCCTTCAGAAGTTAAGTCACTTGTTCAAAGTCACATAGTTTAAAATACAGAGTCGGGGGCTTATTCCCTTCTGTCCCTTCTCCACTTCTTCCTTCCTGCTACCTAAAACTTGGCTATAATGATTGCAGCTTCCACAGCCTTTTTGTGAACTTGAGGAATTCTAGCCAATGGAAGCTGGCTATTGGATGACCATGAAGCCACCCTACCAGTACTGGATCATTATGGTGAAATCCAAAAGTGGCAAAACATCAGCGAATATACAGAGAAGACCTGGACAACGAAGTAGTGCATAGCTACAGTCTTTTCAGGAAAAACAGAAGTTTTAATGGCATTGAACAAGGTAAATGGATTTAGATATTGGCCATAGACTCATCTGAGTGAAAACTGTCAAAACAATAATTAATGGAGGGGCTGGCATTAAAAGACATGCTGAGCCTATGATGTTACTAAGACCAAGACATTATGTGAAGAATCCTAGGGATGGAAAGTGATATCCCTGACACAGTCTGGCTCTGTCTGTGCTTGCCATAAACTGCCTATTTGCTGACAGTGACTATGAAGACAGCAAAAAGTCATGTATGAAGTATTTTCAACCCCTTAGACCAGTGGTTCTCAACCTTCCTAATGCTGCAACCCTTTAATACAGTTCCTATGGGTCACGACCCACAGTTTGAGAACTGCTGCCTTAGACCATAAGTTTGGTCTTTCATTTCTTTCTTGTGAGAAAGTTATTTTGTGTCAAGCATTGATGAATTATCACTTTTCAGCAGCTGAAGCACTGCATAAATTCAGAGGGCTTCATTTAAGGGTTGAGAACCTTAAAGCTGTATACTTTAGGAGTTTATCCTAAGGAACTAAAGTATATAATGATGTAACTCTGAAGACGTCCATCTTAGCCTTGCTTATTTAACTAACGAAGAAATTGAAAATAAGTCCAATGATAAAAAATTGGTTAAGTTGTAGTACATTCTTACAATGGAATATTATGCAATTATTAAAATGATGATTATATTCACATGAATATTTGATATTAAAGAATTGTTCATTAGCTATAATACTGTTGTTGTGGTTATAATTTTAAAAAATGTTCTCATCTTCTCCAAATAATTGTTTAAATACTTACAGATAAAAATATATAATGTTTCAGAATCACTGGAGAGAGGATCATGTATAAATAGAACAAGATTGGCTATTGGCTATCAAATGATAACCATTGATCTGAATAACAAAATGCATAGGAATTTATTATATTTTTCTTCCTGCTTTTTTAGATATATGAACATTTTCATACTAAAATGTTTAAAAAATGAAGTCAGAGATGTACACTTATTTAGTTTGTGAAAGATGTTTGTTATCTTTTGCTAATTAAAAAGTAAGTAGCATATGTGAAAAATAAGCACAGGATTTTAATCAATGTAACCTTCCTCTGGAGTTCATATTTGTTTGAAATAGCTTTTGCCTTGTAGCAAACCACTCCCACATTTCAGTGGCTTAAAACACTAACCATTTCTTTACTTTCATTATTCTATGGACTGGCCTTATGGGGGCAGTTGTTTGGGTCTTGGCTGGGTTCACTGCAGCATCAGTGGACACCTAGAGAGTTCTACTTCTGGAGGTTAGGTGGTTGTTGGTTGGGGGTGAGGAGGAGAATGTGTCTCATCACTCTGCATTCTAGTTTGGTCTTTTCATAAGGCAGGGTTCTGAGAGAGAGGAAGCAGGCCAGGCCTCTTAAGGCCTGGGCTTGGGAATGGCATGCTATTGGTCCAAAGGATTCATGAAATCAGCCCAAATTCAAGAAGAAAGAAGTAGACCCAACCCATTGTTGGGAGTGGCAGTAAAGTTACATTGTTGTGGTATACTTCCAGAGGAAGGTGGAGAGTTGTCACCATCTTTGCATTTTATTATAATTCCCTTGACCGTTACACATATTGCCCCCCATTATGTAAATATTAGGCATTGGAAAACCAGTATGTGTTATGGTTACATTTCATTCTATACAGTTCTAATGTCATCACTCAATATGGAAAAAACTGATAAAAAAGAAACTTCTTTCAGATTCTATCAATTATTCAAAAATTAGATTATATTTTAATTTGCTTTATATTAGGCTATTTCATTTTATAATTTTTTTCCCCTGGAGTTTATGATTGCCTTCTTCTTGCTTTTTTGAGAAGAAATTTACTTTACAATACCTATAATACTTTATAGCTTTCAATTTATTTTCTCTAATAATGATATTCCATTCTATTTTTTTTCTTAAAGATATCCTGGATCCAAATGATTCTGGTCATAATTTGTACAGATTGCTCTGTAGGGCTGTCATCCTGAGATTTCTTTTCATGCATATTTTGGTTTGTGGCACTGTTCTTTATATTTTACATCTTCTTTTTTTTTGTTTTACCTTGTTTTTCTGGGGGATATCTTTAATCATCTTCTGAAGAATGCAAGTCTATTTTCTGAAATCTTACATGTCAGAAAATGTTTTGTTTTCCTTTCATGCTTCCCTGAAATGTATCTGGCTATAGAATTCCAGGATCAAAAAGTTTTCCTCCAGTATTTTGAAAATCTTGCTTTGAAAATCTTGCACAATCATCTTCTACTTTCTACTACTTATAAAAAAAAATCTGATTCTCTTGTTCCTGTGTAGATTTTCTTTGTTCTTCACACCTCAGATGTTAGATTGCTCTGTTTTTTAGTTTTGAAATTTCACAAAAATATGCTTAAGTGTGAATCTTCTATTAGTATCTTTTGGATCTGTTTAAGATTTCTACCTCTCAAGCTTTGGGAAGTTTTCTTTCCTTATTATTAATACTTTAATAATAATTTTCCCTTCCTTTCCTTTTTTCTTTCTAGAATTCTTATTAGTTAAATGTTTTAGTTTTTAGATTGATTTTCCTTGTATGCTTCTTGTTTCTCTCTTCCCCTCTTTCTTTCTCTCTTGCTTTCCATTCTGGAAGATTTCCTCAGCTTTATTCTGAATTTCAATTCAGAAGCTACTCTAAACTTCTGATTGAAATAATTTTTTTAAAACTATTTTTTAAAATTTTAAGTGTTTTTCTCATTTTTCTGATTTTCCCTTTTTTCACTTCATTCTATTTTTATTTCCTAGATTACATGTCTTATTCAACATTTCCTGGTATACTCACTGGAGATTAAAGCATTAAAAAATGCTTCTTTACTGCAGTGTCAATATTTCTATTTACTTACTCTGTTGTTCCTTTGTATAATGTGAGTTTTCTTCAAAGAATTACTGATTTAGAGTTGTCTTTTCATATTTTAGAATGAAGAAAGAGGAAGGTCTCCTGAGAGTTTTGTATACACAAAGTGTGTTTGTCAATGGCAGATTTGGCTCTAATATGAGTGGGTGGGAGCCTTTTTATGCTACATGCAGATATAAGGGAAGAGAGAAGTTGATCATTCATATTTAGAGACCTTTATATTAGCCCCACTTCTTTTCAGCCCCACTTCTACATCCTGCCCACTGATCTGCCAATTTCTATTTCATAGAGCTCCAGAATTCTACTTTATTGAAACCCCCTTCACAAGTATTTTAGTGTACAATTTTCTCATTTCTTTTTCTCTTATTGACATTTTTTTCTTTTTTTTTTATATTAGATATTTGTTGGTACTCACTCTTCTGAATATGTTATTTCACCTATTATTATTGACTAATACCCCGTTGTAATTTTATAAAAATAGGTTCTGGGGAGAGTTCTGCCCTCAGAGGCTGTGTGTTCTGTTTTGTTGTATACATGCCTACATATGTAGCTATGATAAAGTTTAATTTATAAATTAGGCACAGTAAGAGATTGACAACATCATAGATAACAAACATCTGGATACATATCCAGAAGTTTTCTCTATACATTACTTTTCAAAAAAACCCTAAAACTTTAACTTTATATTCTCTGTTCAGGAGAATATTCAATCTTCTTTAACTGATAAAAGGATTCTCTTTCATGTAGTAACATCTATATTTGCTATCTTTTCAGGTCTTTTTCAGCTAAAAGCACTTGAAAATAAAGATGTTCATGGTTTAACATCTACTGGTGTAGGAATGAAATACTCTTATTGAGTATTACTATATTATCCAGATGTCACTGTACTATGGAGTGTGGTAGACTGTTATATTCACCTTTCCAAGCTGTCCTGAGATTATGTGATGTATGGGACAGGAACTCCTACCATACATGTATATAAATGTGCTTAATTAACATAGACAGATTTCTTGTCAGCGGTTGGTATATTAATCTGGCAAATCCTCCTTCTTCCATATTGCTATTTTTTTGATCTTTTGAAAGTCTGCCAATCTAGTTCTTAATGGCTCTAAATATGGGGAACCCTTTATTTGAGCCTCCTTGAAACAGTTGCCTATCTTTTTGTTATTATCATTGTAAGTCTTCTGCATTGTTCTATTTCTTACTTTTCCCTGTTCAAAATCCTAGAAAGTTGCTCTCTTCCTCAGTGACTAGGTTTGCCTGGTTTACTCTTAGATCCAGTTCATATTTTACTGAGCCCTCTAAATTCTACAGAGGCCATGGTTACATATCCTCACTTTTTTCCTTTGCCTGTCAATATATCCAGCTTTATATCTTCACCATCACCATCACTCATTTTTTTCCTTTGCCCTGTAAATATATCCAGCTCTACATCTTCACCATCAGCCAAGCTGTCCCCTAGACTATCCCTGAGAATTTTCATACATTTTTTCTTGTGTTACTTTTCACACTGCATAAGAGAGTATTGTCTTTGCCTATTAGAAACATTGATTAGATAAAGGATAAGGGACCCTACAAATCATCTAGACTTTCACTTTCATCATCTTTAGATCTTTTCTGGGAGGAGAATCAAGGTGTAGGATTAAGAATTTTTTTAGAAGTCTAAAGGATCTCATTCTATTAATTTTACCTATGAGAAGATTCAGTCATGCAAGAATATATATTGAGTTCTTTTATGTGATAAAAATACACTGGGAGTATTATGATGATCAAAGAACAGGTATGGGTTCTGTTCAGTGATTAGTAAAATAATTACACTAATAAATGTAAAATTGCACAAGAACTATGAAGAACAGGGACAGTGCCATGAGAATGTATCATGGTCTTGGAGGTTGGGAAAGGGTCTTTTAGGAAGTGATACTTGAAACATGATTATATTTGCATTGAACAAGATTATTTAGATTTACTATACTGGATAGGGAGCCAGAAAGGATGAGAATGAAACAAGGAGAGGAATAGTCAAAGTGAGATACGGTGGCAATTTGGACTAGGATGGCGACATTGGAAACAGAGAGAAGAGGAAGAATGTTGGAGTTTATTTAATAAGTAAAACTAATAAGACCTGATGGTTCGTTAAATGATGTCAAGGTAGGAGAGGAAGAAAGTTGCTAAAGATAATATTGAAGTTTAGGACTTGAGCAGGTAGATGGGCTAGGGTGGGTAACATTGAATGAAGGCCAAGCTTGGGAGGGAGAAAGATCATGTGTTGAACTCTGGACATGCCAAATTTGAAGAGCTATTTTAAAATCTTAGTATAGAGATCATGTAGATATTTCATTACACAGTAGTCACCTCTTACCTACCAGGGACCTGCAGTAAAGGTCTGAAACTGAGGAGAGTACTGAATCCTATATATTATGTTTTGTCCTATATGTAGGTACAGACATATCTATGATAAAGTTTAATTTATAAATTAGGCACAGTAAGAGATTGACAACATAATGGATAACAAAATAGAACAATTATAAGAAATATGTCAGCATCACTACTCTTTGCTTTGAGGCCATTGTTAAGTAATAGAAGGGTTACTTGAACACAAGCACTTCAATACTGTGACAGTCACTCATTGGGTAAGCAAAATGGCTACTACATGCCTAATAGTTGGGTAGTGTATACAGCATGGATGTGCTAGATAAAGATATGATTTTTGTCTTGTGTGGAGCAGAGCAGGATGTTCAATATTTCATCATACACTCAGACTGCTTTGCATTTTAAAATTTATGATTTATTTCTGGAATGTTCCATTTAATATTTTCAGACTACAGTTGACTATGGGTTACTGAAACTTTGGGAAGCCAAACTTCAGGTAAGGAGGAATACTGTAGACCAGTGGTTCTCAACCTTCCTGTTGCTGCAGCCCTTTAATACAGTTCCTGTGGGTTGCAACCCAGAGGTTGAGAACTACTAAAATAGACAAAGCTGTGAGTTCTAGCTAGACCACTATGTAGCTATTTAAACAAGTCTCAGAAGAGACTGGGGGAATTTTCCCAGGTCAAATCGCCTAGGGAGTTACAAGGCTGGTGCCCCATGATCACATTAATGTGCACAGCTATGATTTAATAAAAAAAAAAAAAAAAAAAAAAGAACCCAGATATCCTAATTTATAACAGCAAGCTTTTTGGTACAACACACCACAAATCACTACTTGAGGGTATTCTTTTAAGGATATGCTCTACTTCATAGTCTCTCAGTCTATAGTTTTATTGACATTTCTAATTCTTTTTTTTTTTTTATCACAGGGTAATGTGAGGGCATAAACTACCAAATTGCAACATATGAATTTGTTAGGCAGAGTTCCTCTTATACCTATGTCTTGCACCCAAAAGGTATGCCATACACTCCTATATTGTACCCATTCGGTATTGTACCCATTCAGTGCGAACGCTCAACCCCCCCCTTCCTTCTCTCCCCTTCCTCATTCATCCTCCCCTCAACTTGAATTGAAATGAGTTTTTCTCTTATATGGGCATGAATTAGATGGTCTACTGGGGTCATAATTAGTATTGAGTGCATAGGATATTTGCTTTTCAATGCTTGTGACAGTTTACTGAGAAGAATGTGTTTCATCTCCATCCAGGTTAATACAGAAGATATGAAGTCACCATCTTTCTTAGTGGCTGAATAGTATTTCATGTTATGCATATACCACAGTTTATTAATCCATTCCTGGGTTGATGGGCATTTAGGGTGTTTTTACATCTTGGTGATTATAAATTGAGCTGTGATAAACAATCTAGTGCATATGTCCTTATGATAAAATGTTTCTTTTTTTTTCTTTTGGGTAGATGCCTAGTAGTGGCATCATGGGGTCAAATGGGAGATTTAATTTGAGTTCTTTGAGGATTCTCCATACTTCTTTCTAAAGAGGATATATGAGATTGCACTCCCACCAGCAGTTTAAAAGTGTTCCCTTCTCTCCTGATCTGTGCCAGCATCTGCAGTTTTGAGAATTTGTGATATGGGCTAATCTAACTAAGGTTAAGTGATATCTCAGGGTGGTTTTGATTTGCATTTCTGTGATGATTAGGGATGATGAGCATTTTTTCATATGTTTGTTAGTCATTCGTCTATCTTCTTTAGAGAAGGTTCTGTTCATGTCTGTTGCCCAGTGATAGATGTAACTGTTAGCTCTTTTTTTGTTGATAAATTTGAGTTCTTTCTTGATCCTAATTATCAAGCCTTTGTTAGATGCAGAATATGCAAATATCTTTTCCCCTTCTTAAGGTGTCTATTCGCTTTAATTGTTGTATGCTTAGTTATACAGAAACTTTTCAGCTTAATTAAGTCTTTTTTTGTTGTTGTTGTTGTTGAGATAGAGCCTCAAGCTGTCACCCTGGGTAGAGTACCAGGGCATCACAGCTCACAGCAACCTCCAACTCCTGGGCTTAGGCAATTTTCTTGCCTCAACCTCCCAAGTAGCTGGGACTACAGGCACCCAACACAACACCCAGAGGTTTTTTTTTTGTTTGTTTGGGTTTTTTTGGTTGTAGTTGTCATTGCTGTTTGGCAGGCCTGGGCTGGATTTGAATCTGCCGGGTCTGGTGTATGTGACTGGTGCCTTAGCTGCTTGATCTACAAGCACAAAGCCTTAAGTCCCATTTGTTAATTTTTGTTGCTGCAGTTGCCACGAAAGTCTTCTTCATAAAATCTTTCCCCAGGCTGACATCTTCAAGAGTTTTTCCCACACTTTCTCCTAGGAATTTTAATTGTTTCCTGCTTTAGTTTTAAATCTTTTATCCATTGTGAATCAATTTTTGTAAGTGGTGAAAGGTGCGGGTCTAGTTTCAGTCTTTTACATGTGCTTATCCAGTTCTCCCAGCACCATTTATTGAACAGGGATTCTTTCCCCCAGTGTATGTTTTTGTTGGGTTTATCAAAGATCAGATGGAGATAAGAGCTTGGTTTCATCTCTTAGTTTTCTATTCGGTTCCAAATGTCTATGTCTCTATTTTTGTGCCAATACCATGCTGTTTTGAACACCATGGACTTGTAACATAGTGTAAAGTCTGGTAGGGGGATGCCTCGAGTTTTGTTTTTATTACTAAGACTTGCCTTGGATACATTTTTTTTTTTTTTCCTGGTTCCATACAAAACAAAGGACTATTTTTTCTGAATCTTCAAAGTATGATGTTGGTATTTTAATGGACATTGCATTAAACCTGTAGATTTTTTTGGGAGCACACTTTTTATTCTTAAAACTCAAAGTTCTTTTTAAAAAAGTATAATCTTACAAGGGTATATGTAAAACTTGGTAAATGTAGAATGTAAATGTCTTAGCAAAATAACTAAGAAAATGCCAGGAAGGCTATGTTAACTAGTGTGATGAAAATGTGTCACACGGTCTATGAACCTAGTGTATGGTGCCCAATGATCATATTAATGTACACAGCTATGATTTAATAAAAAATAAATAAAAATAAATAAAAAAATAAAATTAAAAAATTATAATTTATTTTTAGAACCATTTTACTTTCACAACAAAAATGAGCAGAAAGTGTAGAGGGTTCCAAGGCTTCTCTCACCTATACCTTACAACCTCTGCCACTATCAATGCCCCCAGGGTGCGTTTGTTGCAATTGAGAAATTTAGCTTGATATATCATCATCTCCTATGGTCCATCCTTTACATTAAGGTTCATGCTTGGTGCTATGCATTCAGAGCTTTCTGGCATATGTACAATACATATATCCATAATTATAGTATTATATAGATATTCTGATATGCCTTTAAAGATTTGCCTTTTTCCAGAATGTTGCATAGTTGTAATCCTATAGTATGAAGCTCTTTAAAATTGTTTTATTTTACTCAGTAATATGCATTTAAGTTTCTTCCATGTCTTTCTTTCTTTGTTCCACTTAATTTTATCTTTTCCAGCTTTTTGAGGTATAATTTACAAATAAAAAATTGTATATTGTGACTGTCAAGCTAACTAACATGTCCATCATCTCAAATAATTACCTTTTTTTTGTTGTTTGTTTAGGTGAGATCTACTCTCTTAGCAAGTTTCAAGTATGTGATACAGTGTTATTAACTGTAGTTGCCCTGCTTTATGTTAGATTTTCAAAGCTTATTTATCATGCATAATTGATATTTTGTAACTTTTGACAAACTTCTCTCCATTTCTCCCATCTCCCCAACCCCTGCCAACCACTGTTCTACCTTCTGCTTCTGTGAGTTCAACTTTATTAGATTTCACATATGAGTGAGATCATTCAGTATTCAGTTTCTAAACCTGGCTTATTTCATTTAGCATAATGTCTTCTAGAGTTGTCCATGTTGTTGTAAATGGCAGGATTTCTTTTTTTCTTTTTTTTTTTTTTTTATTGCTGGGATTCATTGAGGGTACAAGAAACCAGGTTATACTGATTGCATTTGTTAGGTAAAGTCCCTCTTGCAATCCTGTCTTGCCCCCCAAAGGTGTGGCACACACCAAGGTCCCACCCCCTCCCTTCTTTCTTTCTCTGCTCTCCACTTCCCCTAGCCCCACCGACCTTAATTGTCATTAATTGTCCTCATATCAAAATTGAGTGCTTCAATTTTGCTTTTCCATTCTTGTGATGCTTTACTAAGAATAATGTGTTCCACTTCCATCCAGGTTAATACAAAGGCTGTAAAGTCATTTTTTTAAATAGCTGAATAGTATTCCATGGTGTACATATACCACAGCTTGGTAATCCATTTCTGGGTTGGTGGGCATTTAGGCTGTTTCCTCATTTTGGTGATTGTAAATTGAGCTGCAGTAAACAGTCTAGTGCAAGTGTCCTTCTAATAAAAGTATTTTTTTCCTTCTGGCTAGATGCCCAGTAATGGGATTATAGGATCAAATGGGAAGTCTAGCTTGAGTGCTTTGAGGTTTCTCCATACTTCCTTCCAGAAAGGTTGTACTAGTTTGCAGTCCCCCCGGTAGTGTAAACGTGTTCCCTTCTCTCCACATCCATGCCAGGATCTGCAGTTTTGAGATTTGTTGATGTGAGCCATTCTCACTGTGGTTAGATGATATCTCAGGGTGGTTTTGATTTGCATTTCTCTAATATATAGGAATGATGAACATTTTTTCATATGTTTGTTAGCCATTCATCTGTCTTCTTTTGAGAAGGTTCTATTCATGTCTCTTGCTCATTGATCTATGAGATTGTTGGTCTTTTTCATGTGGATTAATTTGAGTTTTCTATAGATCCTTGTTATCATGCTTTTGTCTGATTCAAAATATGCAAATATCCTTTCCCATTGTGTAGGTTGTCTATTTGCTTTGGTTGTCTCCTTAGCTGTACAGAAGCTTTTCAGTTTAATGAAGTCCCATTTGTTTATTTTTGTTGTTGCAATTGCCATGGCAGTCTTCTTCATGAAGTCTTTCCCCAGGCCAATATCTTCCAGGTTTTTTTCTATGCTTTCTTTGAGGATTTTTGTTGTTCCATGCCTTAAATTTAAGTCCTTTATCCATCTTGAATCAATTTTTGTGAGTGGAGAAAGGTGTGGGTCCAGTTCTCCCAGCACCATTTATTGAATAGGGAGTCTTTTCTCCAAGGTATGTTCTTGTTTGGTTTATTGAAGATTAGGTGGTTGTAAGATGTTAGTTTCATTTCTTGGTTTTCTATTTGATTCCAAGTGTCTAGGTCTCTATTTTTGTGACAGTACCATGCTGTCTTGACCACTATGGCTTTGTAGTATAGCCTAAAATCTGGTATGGTGATGCCCCCAGCTTTATTTTTATTACTAAGCACTGCCTTAGCTATATGAGTTTTTTTTTTCTGGTTCCATGCAAAATGCAGAATCATTTTTTCCAAACCTTGAAAGTATGATGTTGGTATGGCAGGATTTCTTTTTAAAGGCCAAATAGTATTTTGTCATTTATCTTTATCACATTTTTCTTATTCATGTTTATAGACACTCGGATTGTTTCCATATGTTGGCCATTGTGAATAATGCTGTGGTGAATATGAGAGTACAGATATCTCTATGACATATTAATATCACTTCCTTTGTATATACACCTGGAGATAGGATTTCAGGATCTTATTGTGATGTATGGTTTCTAATATTTTCTCTATTCCATACATTGTCTCTTTCTGTGTCTTTTTTGGTTTGATATTTTATTTCTTTTTAGTGATGAATAATCTATTATTCACTGTATGTCCATAGTTTACTTACCCATTGCTATGGTTTGTCACCACCAAAACTTATATTGTAGCTTGGTCTCCAAAGAACTGGTGTTGAGAGATGTAAGGGTCATGAGAGATGGTCCCTCATGAAGGGATTCATGCTGTCTTGCTGGAGTGAATGAGTTCTTGCTTTCTTGAGAGTAAGTTAATTATCAGCAGAACAAACTGTAAAGTAAGGTCACTCATGTTGTGACTCTTTTGCATATGCTTGCCTGCAGCTGTCACATGTGCTCCTGCCATTTGAAGCCATTCACCATGTATACAGCAGGGGGCCTTCACCAAATGTAGTCATGTAATCTTGAAATTCCCAGCCCCCAGAACCATGAGCCCAATTATCCTCTTTTTTTTAATAAATTACCTATCATAGGTATTCCATTATAGCAAGAGAATAAAGACTGAGACACCCATTCACCTATTGAAGGATGTCATGGTTACTTTCAAGATTTAACAATTATAAACAAAGTAGACATAAACCTCCATGAGCAGTTTTTAATGTGAGCAGGTATTCAGTTCATTTGGATAAATACCAAGGATTCCAATTGTTCAATCTTATGGGAAGAATATATTTAGTTTTATAAGAGACTGCCAAACTGTCTTCTAAAGCAGCTGTGTTATTTTGCATTCCCACCTCTAATGACTGAGAGTTCCTGTTTTTCTACTCCTCACAGCATTCGGTGTTACCAGTGTTTTGGATTTTGATTATTCTATTAGGTATGTAGTGAAATCTCATTATTGTTTTTATTTGCAATTTCCTAATAGCATATTATGTTGAGTATCTTTTCACATATTTTCACGTATTTTATTGCTATCTGTATATCTCCTTTAGTGAAGTGTCTGTTCAGGTCCTTTGTTGATTTTTTAATTGTGTTTATCCCATATTATTGCTTTTTAGTTTTAAGAGTTATTTGTATATTTTGGATAACATTCCTTTGTCAGTTACATCCTTTGCAAGTATTTTCTCCCAGTCTGAGGCTTATATTCTCATTCTCTTGACATTATCTTTCACCTCAAGGTTCATTTTTGTTATAAAGCTTTATGTTCTGTGCTTGGCTTTGTGCACTGAAAAATACTTTTGGATTTTGGAAATTCACGTTGAAAGGTGAAGTAGCTTTTGTGATTTCTGAAGTACTCCCTTAAGAGACATCCCAAACTTGATGTCTTAGTTTACCTTCACAGGCTCACATTATATGTGTCAGTACTCACCTCCTCGACACTAATTCTATGCTCTTGACATTGAACAGTTGTGGGACTTCAGCCATCAAGTGAGAGCTAAATCTAGTCCGGATTTTGTGTCCCTTTTTGGAAGGAATATAAAAGTCCCACAACAACTGTAGTCTATCAAAATGATGTAATGGGCAATATGGCTTATAGAATGAGCCTATGATGAGGAGCAAAAGCATCTGGTTTCCAATGTAAGTTCCAATGAGGGGCAGGTAACTTTGCTTAAATAAACCTTATAAAGCCTATTTTCTTATCTGTAAAATTGGAATAATATTAATTGCTGTGGTGGTTAATGTTATGTATAAACTTGGCTAGGTGGGGCGGCACCTGTGGCTCAAACGAGTAGGGTGCCGGCCCCATATGCCAGAGGTGGCGGTTTCAAACCCAGCCACGGCCAAAAACTGCAAACAAACAAACAAAAAACTTGGCTAGGCCATGGTACCCAGTTTTTGGCTAAAATCACTCTAGATGTTGTTATGAAAGTATTTTATAGATGTAACTAATATTTAAATAAGTCAACTTTGAGTAGAACATATTACTTTCCATAATATGGGTATGATTCATCCAATAAGTTCTAGGTCTTAAGAGAAAAGATTTAGGTCCTAAGGAGAATGAATTCTGCCTCCAGATTGTCTTTGGGACTCAAGGTTACAACATTAACTCTTCCCCGGGTCTCCAGCCTGCCTTTCAGATTTTGGACTTGGAAGCAGCCATAATCCACATGGGCCAATTCCTTTAAATACACCCCTTCTGGCCAGGAGAGGTGGCTCACACTTGTAATCCTAGCACTCTGGAAGGCCGAGGCAGGTGGTTTGCTTGAGGTCACAGGTTTGAGACCAGCTGTAGCTCACAGGTTTAAGATCAGCCTGAGCAAGAGTGAGACTCTGTCTCTAAAAATAGCCCAGCATTGTGGCGGGCACCCTGGAGTCCCAGCTACTCAGGAGGCTGAGGCAAGAGGAACACTTGAGCCCAAGAATTGGAGGTTGTTGTGAGCTATGACACCATAGCACTGCCAAGGGTAAAAGTGAGACTCTGTTTCAAAAAAAACAAAAACAAAAAACTACACACACACACACACACACACACACCCCTTCTCTTCATATGATATTAGTTCTGTTTCCCTGGAGAACACTGAGAAATGCAACGCTTTAGTTGCTACCACACAGTAGGATAAGATGAATTTGTGAATGTAACTGTTGCCATATGAACTTCAGGTCACCCTGCCCAAATAGAAATGATATAAAACCAAAGTAGAGATTTACATATCTTTAATATATGTGTATGTACATGTTATATGTAAAATATAGGCTTTCTTATATGTTGGATTGATCATTTCCTTGTTCTTTATTGCCATTTGTTTGCCACATACCCTGTCTAAAAATTATAAGAGAAAAAGAGCAAATCTAGCAGCCAAAAATCATCTCTGGAGGGTTGTGAAGAGTAGAAATGTCCTAGATCTCAGAAGCTTAAAGAAGAAAGAGGTTAGTTATGAGCACAGGATAAGGATGAAATAAATGGTGCTAGATTTGGCAATTCAGAAGTAACAAATCATTTTCTTTTTTTTTTTTTTTTTTTTTTGTTCTGAAAACTTTATTGTTGGGGATTCATTGAGGGTATAAGATGTGTCACACACCAAGACCCTACCCCCATCTTTCCTTCCCTTTATCTGCTCTTCCTTTCCCCACCCCCACCGTGTCATTAATTGTTATTGATTGTTGTCAAATCAAGATTGAATACATAGGATTCATGCTTCTCAACTCTTGTGATGCTTTACTAAGACTAATGTGTTCTACTTCCATCCAGGTTAATACAAATGCTGTAAAGTCTCCTTTTTTTTCTTTTTTTCCTTTTTATTAAATCATAGCTGTACATTAATGCAATCATGGAGTACAATGTGCTGGTTTTATATACAATTTGAAATATTTTCTTTTTTTTTTTTATTAAATCATAGCTGTGTACATTGATATGATCATGGGGCATCATATACTAGCTTCATAAACCATTTGACACATTTTCATCCCAATATTCAACATAGCCTTCCTGGCATTTTCCCAGTCACCGTGG
>CAUYPK010102013.1:0-15599 GCA_963574355.1 Loris lydekkerianus | reverse complement strand
CATAATTGCTAAGTCATGGAAAAAGCCCTAGTACCCATCAATCCATGAATGGATTAATAAATTGTGGTACATGTACACCATGGAATATTATGCAGCCTTAAAGAAAGATGGTGACTTTACCTCTTTCATGTTTACATGGATTGAGCTGGAACATATTCTTCTTAGTAAAGTATCTCAAGAATGGAAGAAAAAGTATCCAATGTACTCAGTCCTACTATGAAACTAATTTATGGCTTTCACATGAAAGGTATAATCCAGTTATAACCTAAGAATAGGGGGAAGGGGGAAAGAGAGGGGAGGGAAGGGGGAGGTGGGCGGAGGAAGGGTGATTGGTGCCATTACACCTGCGGTGCATCTTACAAGGGTATATGTGAAGCTTAGTAATTGTAGAATGTAAATGTATTAACACAATAGCTAAGAAAATGCCAGGAAGGCTATGTTAACCAGTGTGATAAAAATGTATCAAATGGTCTATAAAACTAGTGTATGGTGCCCCATGATCACAAAAACAAAAACAAGCAAACAAACAAACAAAAAAACCCCAAAACTTTAACACAATTAAAAAAAAAATAAAGTTGCACATGGACTTTATGGCTATTCTGTACTTTTCATGTGGGAATAAGGAAATACAGGAGTGAAGAAAAGATGAAGAAAAAAGAAGCAAGGAAAAGAAAGGACTGAAAGGAGAAAAAGAATAAAGTTCTGGTCACTGTGTTGCTAGGCAGGGACCAGCTGTCACTCTCAGAGAGCCATCCCAGAAGACAGTGGATGGTGCCAGTCACCTCAGAACAAGTCCAACTGTGTGACCTGCTGATCGAGGGTCAGAAATCCTATTTGCACACACAAAGATAGCTGTGGTTAAAAGGCTTCCCTTGCCATTTTTCTTTATTGTGATTATACTTGCTTTGCACAATAGACTAATAAATGTGTTAATCTTGTCGATTTCATATGTAAATGTGGCTTTTGAAAATGCCAATTGCCTGCAGGCAACAGGTGGTAAACAGAAAATAGAGGAAAAAAATGGCAATTTTGCATTAGAAGTAGATATCCTGAGAGATAAAGACACTTTCACTTCCACAATTATTAATTGAGACCCCATCCAGTGCCAGGTGTTGTCCTGGGTGCTGAGGATTCAGAGATGAGCAAGGCATCAGTGTCACTACCATGGTGACCTTTGTAGGAAATGCCCTACCTGGCTGCACACCTTGATCTGTCAGCCTCTAGCGTCACTTTGGAGACCAGGACAGCAGGCTGTTTTTAGTACATGTGACAAGTGTGGCTGAGCCCATGGATTTTATCCTTCGGCTTCTAGACAACCCAAATACTTTCTAATCTGATAGAAGAGTAGCCTCGCCCTTTTCATCGCTGACTAGGCATTTGGTTATATTAATGTTGCTGTTATCATAACACTACATTTGTTTAAGGTATTTCACATATTAGAAAAGAGTTATGGAGGGATCGATAGTCTTTTGTCACTTAGCTTTTCGCTATGAAATAATATGTGAATTCAAAGGACATCGCAAAGATCGTAGGTGGGTTTCTGCAAAAAACTGCAAAAAAAAAAAAAAAAAAACCCTTTGCTTTTGTTAAAAGAAAAACTCTAGACAAATTTAACAGAATTTAATTGAATAGAGAACAATGCACACATTGGGCAGCCTTCTGAGCCAGAGTAAATTCAACGCGACTTTGCACTGCTGTGTGGTCGGAGATTTATGGAGAGAAAAAGGGAAGAGATAGAAAACAGAAGTGAGGTTCACGAGCAACTGGATTGTTACAGCTTGGCAGTTGCCTTACTTGACAGCACTTTGAGGAGTTGGTTGCCTTTGGCTGAAACCTGGTGACTGGTACAAAAGTAGGTTATAGTCTGTTTACAGTCAGGTTACAGTTCACTATGTACAGAGAAACCTTTGGATCATATTAAAACACAGAAGAAGGCAGCATTAGGTTATTATAACCTATTGACCACCCTTCACCCAGGTTCATAACTACATACATAGATAACTATACTTAATTATAGTACAATATCAGAGCCAGAAAATTGACATGGGTACAGGGTATATGTTCATATAACTCTGTACGTTTGTGTAATTCCCACTGAAATCAAGATATGGGGCTCTTCCATGACCACAAAGATCTCTCTTTTTTATAACTACCCTACTCTCTTCCCCAAATCCTCCTTAGCCCCTGCAAACCCCTAATATGTGTTTATCTCTCTAATTTTGTCATTTTGAGATCGACATATAAATGAACTATCGCAGTATGTGACCTTTTGAGACTGGCCTTTTTAAATTAAGCATAATGCTCTTGAGAGCCAGTAGCAATAATTCTTCTATTTTTTTGTCTGAGTAATATTTCACAACATGGATATACTTCAATTTGTTTAACTATTTTCTTATTGAAGGATATTTTGGTTGTTTCTGGTTTTTGGCTATTATAAACAAAGCTACTATAAATAATAACGTGTGCGTGTTTTGGTGTAATATACACTTTCATTTATTTTGGGATAAACATCCCACGAGCGTAATTGCTGGGCCATATAGTGCATGTATGTTTAGTTTTTTGAAGAAGCTGCCCAACTATTTTCTCAAGTGGTGGTACTGTTTTATATTCCTACTAGCAATGCACAAGAAATAGTTTGTCCATATCTTTGTCAGCATTTGCTACTATCACTCTTTTAAACTTCAGCTGTGGCTGGAGAGGTTGAACATTCCTGTCTGTTCATGTCTTTTGCTCATTTTCTAATTGGATTGTCTTAGGTTACTGTTGAGAGTTGTTGTTTTAAATAAGTATGTTCTAGATAACAGTCCTTTGTCAGAGGCATGGTTTGCAAATTCTTTTCCCCATTACATAGCTGCATCTCACAGCTTCACACATCTACCTCAGAGCAAAATTTTTCTATTTTATTGAGGTCAGATTTGTCAACTTTTCCTTTTATGGATTATGCTTTTGATGCCGTGTTTAAAACTCTTGAGCAAGGCCTAGATCTTGAAGGTTTTTCTCCTCTTCCTTAGAGTTTTTATAGCTCTATGACTTAAACTTATGATCCGTTTAGAGTTATTTTTTTGTAGAAGTTTTAGCTTAAGGCTCATTTTATGTTGTTGGCATTGAATTACTTTGCACCTTTGTCAAAAATCAGTTGGCCACCCTTGTGTGAGGCTATTTCTGGACCCTCTAATATATTCCATTGATCTGTATGTCGTTCCCTCTGTTAGGAACCACACGACTTTATAACACATCTTGAAATTGGGTAAAGTGAATCCTCTCCCACTTTATTCATTCTTTTCAAAATGGTCTTAGCTATTCTGGCTCCTTTGTCTTTCCATTTCAGTGAAGGAATTACAGTTTTTTCTACAAATAATTCTGGAGCAATTGAATGTCTGTAGGCAAAAACAAAAAACAAACAAACAAAAAAACCTTTGACCTAAACCTCATACCTTATATAAAAGGTCACCCAAAATATATCACAAACTTAAATAGAAAATATAAAACCATAAAATTTTGAGATGAAAATATGTGATAGCAATCTTCAGGACCTAGGGTTGGTGAAAAATGTTTTAGATTTTACCCCCTGCCCCCAAAGCATGATCTGTAAAGGGAAAAAGTGATGTTAGACTTTATTAAAATTAAAAACTTCTGCTCTGCGACAGATGTGTTAGGAGGTTGAAAAAACAAGTTAGAGACTAGGAGAAAATATTTGCAAATCACATATCCAAAAAAAGGTAAGTATCTGGAATATATGAAAAGCTCTCAAAATTCGATAGTAAAATGAACAGTACAACTAGAAAATGGGTGAAAGTCATAAGCTGACATTTCACCAAAGAGGACATAACAGATGGCAAACAAGCACGTGAAAAGATCTTCACAACATCCTTAGCGATTATGGAAATAGAAATTAAAATCTCAATAAGATGCTACTACATGCCCGACAGAACGGCTAAATGTAGGAAGAGTCATTCTTGAGATACTTTGCTAAGAAAAATGTGTTCCAACTCCATCCAGGTAAACATAAAAGATGTAAAGTCTTGGCCAGGAGTGGTGGCTCATGCCTGTAATCCTTGCACTCTGGGAGGCCACGGTGGGTGGGTAGGTTGAGCTCATGGGTTCAAGACCAGCCTGAGCAAAAAAGCGAGACCCTGTTTCGCTATTTTTCTAAAAATAGAAAAAAAAAACTGAGGCAAAAGGATTGCTTTGAGCCCAAGAGTTGGAGGTTGCTGTGAGCTATGATGCCATGGCATTCTGCCAAGGGCAAGAGCTTGAGACTGTCTTAAAAAACAAACAAACAAACAAACAAAAAACAAAAAAACAAAAAAAAAAAAGAAAGAAAAATATGTAAAGTCTCCATCTTTTTAATGGCTTAATAGTATTCCGTGATATACATATCCCCACAATTTATTAATCTATTCATGGGTTCATGGGTGTTTTGGATTGTGACAAAAAGGTGACCAATGTACTCAATACTATTATGAAACCAATATATGAACACACACTCATATGAATGAGAAAACACAAATGTAGTCAAGGAGGTAGAGGGGAGGGAATGGGGAAGGGAGCTCGGTGGAAGGAGGGAGGGCAGTTGGTGGGATCTCACCTAATGTACGCAATGCAAGGGTGTATTTCAAAATAACTAAGAGTAAAATTTAGATGTCTTACCACAAAAAATAAGTAAGTGAGGTGATGGCTATGTTAATCTGTTTGATTTAAGCATTCCACATTGTATATCAAATCATCACAACATTGTACCCCATAAATGTATACAGATATTATTTTAATTAAAAATTAATAAAAATTAAATAAAAATTAAGATATAATTAAAAAAAAAAAAGAGTCACAACATTAAATTCTGGCCAGAATACAGGGAAACTGGATCGGGCAGGTATTGCTGATGTGGAATGGTACTTACTGCCACTCTGAAAAGCATCTTGGCAGTTTATTGTAAGACTAAATATGGAAATTCTGTTATTCACATGTTGACCTTATAACCAGTAATGTTGCTGAACTCTAATTAGCTCTAATAGCATGCCTATAGGTTATCTTGGCTTTTCTATGTAGAAAATTATTTCTTTGAATTATTATCCTTCATTTATATCCAATTCTTTTATTTGGTACTCATTCTTTTTTCCTTATTGTGTTGGCTAAGACCTCTAGGACAAAAACCTACTCCAAACTTAAAGAGATTCTTCTGTTTCATCATCAAGTTTGAGGTTTGCTATAGGACTTTGTTTATGTTCTTTATGAGTTTAAGGGAGTCTGCTTCTAATCCTAGTTTCTAAGACTTTTTCTTTCATAAGTAGATGCTGAATGTAGCAAATTTAAAAAGTTGACCCCCCCCCCCTTAACTTGTTCGTGTGGTAAAATAGATTGTTCCATTTGGTTACATTTTAGTTTGTGTTTTGTCTAATATTTTGATGGGAAAACCTTGGGGTCTGAGATCTGGAAGTATCCTTATAGAATAGTATTACGTTTGTTTCTTCTAAGACTCAGAAGTTTTATTATTTCTGGGCTAGATTTTCTGTGAATTTTTTTTTTTTTTTTTTTTTTTTTTGCTTTGGATTCTCATGCTTCATGAGAAGTGTAAATTCTGACCACTTATCTACTGTGGGGTTAACTTGGACTTTTGACTTCAAAGGAGATTCTTTAGTTTTCTACTCAAGTGCTTAGTCAGAAGACAATCTTTCTCGCTGTTTCCATGGGCTTATTATAAATCCATTTTCTCCTAATCTGGGGGTGTTTATTCTCACGTTCCTAACCCTTGGTCTTATATCTGGAGTGGATGCTGCTAGAACATGGTGGCATCAATTCAAACACTAAATGTTTGGACTTTGAGCTATCTCTTTGGTTCTAGAATTCGGAATTTGCTATTAGAGGGAGAGCTAAACCTGATCAGTCCACTGTATGCATAGAAACACTCTCTTCTTACGAAATGGTTTTTGATTTCCAAACTTCTGCCATATTATAGGGGAACATAATATGAATATAAAGTGAATCCCCTCTTTAGAGTCCCTGCTAGCTGCACCATTGGAATATTAGTGTCTACCTCACCTAGTGGGGTGATGGGCATTAAATAAAATAATGCCAGATAATAAGTTTCTTCCTTACCCAGAAGAATAAAAGCCATTTTACCACAAATGCATTTGCACTAGAATGTTTATTGCAGCTCAATTCATAATTGCCAAGTCGTGGAAGCAACCTAAGTGCCCATCAACTTATGAATGGATCAACAAACTGTGGTATATGTATACCATGGAATATTATTCAGCCATTAAAAAAGGAGACTTTACATCTTTTACATTTACCTGGATGGGGTCGAAATACATTTTTCTTAGTAAAGTATTGCAAGAATGGAAAAATATCTAATATACTCCATACTAACATGAAATCAATATATAAAGAATTATAAGCTCATAAAAACAATAAAACAATAATATAGTCCAGTTTGGAAGTAAAGGGAAGAGTAAGGGGAGAGAGGGGGGGAGGACGTTTGGCAGAAGGAGGGAGGTATGAGGCGGGATCTCACCTAATGTGCACATTGTGAAGGCGTATAACATGCCCCCTGGGTGAGGAGCTCTTCTGCAAATGGAACTTTACCCTGGAAGTGAGAGCAATGTAACCCCTAAATTATACCCTCATATTAATTGGAAAAAATAAAAAAATACTAAAAAAAAAAAATAAGTTTCTTTCAGTTTCTGAGCCATGGTAGTACTTGGTAATTGTTAATTAGGATTATAGTGATTCAAATTATCCAGCCTTTTTAGAGATACCTACTGCTCTGCTAGAGTAATTTTTTAATTAATGTTTTTATTTGAGAATAGTTTTAGATTTATGAGAAGTTTCACAGATAGCACAGTCACACAACTGAGTACTTACCCAAAGGAAAAAAAAGTCATTTAATCAAAAAGACACCTGCACTTAAATGTTTATTGCAGCACAATTCACAATTGCAAAGATGTGAGATGAACCCAAGTGCCCATCATTCATGAATGGATTAACAAAATGTGGTATGTGTGTACTATGGAATACTACTTGGCCACATAAGAGGATGAATTTTGCAATAATTTGGATGGAACCAGAGGCCATTCTCTTAAGTGAAGTACCTAACAGTGGTTCTCAACCTTCCTAATGCCTCCTAATGCCACGACCCTTTAGTACAGTTCCTCATGTTGTGGTGATCCCCAACCGTAAAATTATTTTCGTTGATACTTCATAATTGTAATTCTGCTCCTGTTATGAATTGTAATGTAAATATCTGATATGTAGGATGTATTTTCATTGTTACAAAGGGGTTTTGACCCACAGGTTGAGAACTGCTGGAATAGAAAAACGAATACTACACATACTAGCAAACTGGAACTAACCTATGAGCACAGCTGTTCACAGAGGGAAGTAAAACTCAGTGGAAGTCAGCAGGGGGAGGGGATGAAGGGAGTGGGAAAAAACCTACAATGGGTACAATGACCACTATTGAGGTGAAGGTCACATTTATAACCCCGACTCAAGCATAACAAAATTGATACATATAACCAAAAACATTTGTATTACTGCAATATTTTGAAATACAAGTGGGCAAGCAAACAAACAAAACCCCCTAAAAAAATAGATAGTGCCTGGGCTGCACCTGTGCCTCAAAGGAGTAGGGCGCCAGCCCCATATACCTGAGGTGGCGGGTTCAAACCCAACCCGGGCTAAACACTGGAAAAAAAAAAAAAAAAAAAAAAAAGATAGTGCCTCTGTACTCACCCAGTTTCCCCCATTTTTAGCAACTTATGTTATTAATATTATCGTACATTTGTTACAACTGAGGAGCCACTCTGGTAGTGCGGTTAGCTAAACTCCGCGTTATATTTGGCCTTTGCTAATGTTTATCTAATGTCCTTTTTCTGGTCCAGGATCCCATCTACAATATAACATTACGTTCAGTTGACTCGTTTCCTTAGGCTTTTCTGGTCTGTGATGATGTCTCGGTCTTTCCTTGTTGTTGATGACCCTGATGATTTTTGAAGAGTACTGGTTTGGTATTTTATAGAATGTCCTTGAATTTCAACTGAGAGTTGTCTGATGTTTTTCTCATGGATTTGACTGGGTAGAGTTGCATTTTCAGGCCTGAAGAGGAGCCATGAGGATGGGCTGTGCTAGTCGGCCCTTCACTCTGGGGTGAGTCAGGAAGGTGGGGGGAGAGTTTGTTGAATTTCGTCCCCAGTGATAACACGTGTGAGGTCATCCAGTTAATTTTCTGGAGACAAAAATAGCAATATCTACCACAAATCGAACTTCTACCATATATATATGTGCTTATATATGTGTTTGTATCTATATCAGCTCTATATATCTATATGCAAACACATATATAGGTGTTTTATATGTGATGGATTATAATCTTGTGAATTATACAAGTTAAATTATACAAGGAATTTTGAATTATACAAGTTAAATTATACAAGAAAACAGTGTATCCTGGCAGGTTCTCTGAGTCTCAGTGGCATATCCGAGGTGGCCCAACAGGTGCCTTGGTTGGGATTCAAACCCTCTGCACCTGGCCCAGAGCCAGAGCTTCTTGACCTGCCCTGCACTGCCCCCTACTGGCTCCATCCGTCTGGTTTTTGCTGGCTAGGGACCATTGTGCTAAGAATGATGTTAAGATATATTAAACCTTTGTACTTTTCCTAAGTTTGTTGTTTGTTTTTTTTAAATACCCGCTATATTTCCACTGGTAGTCAGTACTAAAACTCCTAAAAACAAACAAACAAAAAAAGCTCTGGGGTGCTTTCAGAGGCAGTCTGGAGGGAGAGCCCATTTCTGAACTGCCACTCTCAGTTCTCTGCATAGGTTTTGCCCTCTCTGAAGCCCTCTCTTTGGGAGAGCCGCTCCCCTGGGGAAAGAGTGGGGGTGGTAGCTTTGAGGGCAGAGGGAAAATAGAGACCAGCAGGCACCAAGATGCATTTTGGAATACATCGGCCCCTGAATGTGGGATGATAATAATATTAATAATAAAAATGGACATAATTTTTTCCCCACGCATCCCTCCTCATCCCATTCCTCTTCCCTCCTGGGTTTGTCATCACTGGGCTTCTTCCCAGGGCAGACAAACACTCTCTTTACTGACAGTCTGTGCTCATCTCAGGGTGGATGAAATTCTGAGCACTCACCATTATCCACTTATGATTGGCTTTCATAACATTCGCCCCTAGTCTTCTAAAGTTTGCTGCAGTCTGATGTCCTGATTACTCCTTTAGAAGGTTCTGCTTTGGACAGAATTACTAAGCCAAATTGAAATTCATGGTTGTTATGAACCATTTCCAAGACATCCCTCAAAAGCAGGATAAGAGCTGATTCTTGCTGGCTTCTGCCTGTTAGATTTTGGATCAAGATTCGCATCTCATGCCATGCCCATTAATGTGAGGCTGTTGCCTTATTTATGACCTTTCCTCAGTATGTGGCAGTCTATCTGTGGTCCCATTTTCACCAACTCACATAAAATTCTGACTCTCACCTTGCACGGCGCTGGGAGCAACATGTCTGTGTTACTTTATTGAGCAGATGCCTGGATCAATTACAATTCCCTGGACTTTTCTTCCTCCCTGGGACAAGGTGGAGGAGAGTGAGTAAAAACAGAACTTTCCCTGTGTTTATTTTTAACCAAAGGCTCTTTACAGCTTAAGAGGTGTCATCTCCTTCCTCAGGAAGCTGGCAGCTGTCTGGCCCAGGGACACAATTACAGCTTCATCCTTAAGACTGGACGTCATCGATCTGGTTCCCTCTTCTTCCCTCATCAGCCTATGCTGATGAAAACTCATTTATTAGATCAGCATTCGGGAGGGCGAAACCTATGCCGAGAACTGAGAAGTGGGAGTTCAGAGATGTGCTTGCATCACTGGGGAACCACCCTGCATTGCTTTCCAGAAGTTCCTAGATTTAACCTGCTTTACATCCGCAAAACAACTCTGACCCCAGTGACAGATATTGAGTTGTGTGGGTGCCAGCGGATTAGGTTGCTTTAGGACAGTAAGGCGGCAGTCTCTAGGGTGGACCCTATGCAGAAGTTTAAGTTAGGTAGTCCTGAGTTAGAACTCTCGGGCCGGGCACCAGTGCCTGCTGGCTATGTGGGCAAGTTACATCCTGCCTTGGAACCTCCATTTTCTTACCTCTAAACAAAAAGTTAGAATATTCAATTCATAGTGAAAAATATTTAGTATAATGCTTATAGCATGCCCATTGCTATCTTAAAATCATTTTTAAAATCCGCTAAATCATTGGGCTTTCCTGAGACACAGGCTCTTGAGGAAAGGGGTTGGATCTTAGAATCAAACAGACCTGGGTTCAAAGTCTGGTTCTATCACTTACTGGCTTCATGACTTTAAACAAATGGCAAAAAATTTTGAGACTCATTGTCCTTACTTGTAGAAAAGGAAGAATGATATGGGGTATATGGCACACGTGCACAAACTATTAGTGGTTTCCCTTCTGTTTGACCTTGACTGTCTCTTGTGCAGATCATTTAATGTAGCTGATGTTCGGTCATCTGAGAAGGTGGTCATGTGGCTTGGTAGTCTTAGGATGACCAGGTACCTGGAGATATTTGTCCTGTTCTGAGCTGTGCACACACACACAAAAATTAATATATACAATGTATATACACATCGATGTATGTGTGGGTGTACATGTGTTTGTGTGTTTTCCTTTTTCTTTCATTCTTATCCCTTTCATTCTCTGCATCTGCCATCCCCTGTTGGCCAAGTCACAGGCACTTTGTTGATCTCAGAGTCAGCTGTGCCCTTTGTCCCTAGGGAGCCTGCTTCCACCCGCACAACGCTGAGCTGGAGATAGGCTGTGCTTCTCTCCCGCAGGCCCTCCAAAAATCCCAAAGACTCTGAAGAGTTTTGAAACCCCCATTTCTTGCCTTGTGAGCACAGGGGTAGAAATTTCACCTTCACAGTTCTGTGGGCAAAGCTGTGAGGGGAAAAAAAGCAACTTTCTCCTGTTTCTTGTTCTCTCCAAACCCCCTTCTACAGGTTTTCCTGCCCTTACCTCCCAGCTCTGTGTCAACATGGCTCAGCTTGTCACCACGATGTCCCCATTTATGACAAGGGAATCATAGGGGCTTTTATTCCACAGAAGGCTGAGGTGAGAGGCTTTCAGACTGACTGTTACATGTCACATGTGGAGTTAGTGGTGACTCCCTCAACTGCCTGAGGAGTTGAACCTAAGGCGGTGTTGTTTACAGCTCTCCTGCCCTGACCTCTTTCTCATGCCAGGGCCTGTCACAACAGCCACATGAAGAAGGCGTCACTGTCCCAGTGTCACAGATGAAGAAGCTGAAGCTCACTGGAGAGTTGCCTGAGGGGCAGAGCTGATCTCTTCATTAGACGCTCCAAGTGTAGGGCCTGGAACCCACATCCTGTTGAAGAGCCCTTAAGAACATTTGAGACCTGAGGAACAATGATTAGCTCAAACGTGGTAATAGGATGCTGCATAATCACAAGTAACATTCATTTAGTTAGATATGTCACGTGATGTTAGATTGACTTGCCATTGCAACTTCACTCTTCCGTAGTTAAGCGTAAGTTGTATCACACCGAATATGGATGCATTTTACTGGTTTGTGGGATATGGGAGATGGGCCTTCAGGAGCAAAGGTGCTTGAAGCCTGGGAGGAGATGGACACAGCCTGCAGTGAAGCCCAGCCCTGGGGCCTGGTCCTTCCACCTGTTTGTGTCTCTTCTGGACTTGGGCTAAGCCGCTGCCCTTGGTTTTGTCTGGAGCCTTCAGATTGCTTTCTGAGGCTAACAGATGTGTTAGGGGGTTTAACAGCCCTCTGTGATCATGGTCCATTGTTTTCATTCATTGTATCCTGTGCCTGATTGTGCTAATTAAATCCCCCATGTGGTTCTGCACAGTGGGACTGAGGTGGTCCAGGGGGCACGTTGGAGTCCTGCCTCATGCTCACAGAAGGCTGTGGGCCTCCCATCCTCAGCGCTGGACAGCCTGGCTGGGGCCCACGTTGCAAACAAACCCAAGGATGCCAGCCTAATTTGCCCACCAGTGACGACCTCCCTGTTTATCTGGCTAGTTTTATTGGCAGAAATGTGCAACTTGCTCCCTAGTCTGAGCACTACCATCTGTCACAGTGTCTTATACCCTGGCAGGGGGCCGAATAGCCTGTTGGCCCACAACAAAACTTAGGGAGATACAGAGCACTGTGTGGGCGAGGAGGAACAATTCTACACACACAGCCGTGCTAAGGGGGGGGGGGGGGCTCATTTCAAGCATTGTGGGCCCAGGGCACACAATGGCTGAACTGCCTGACTTCCTTCCCTGAGTGTGCTCTCCCCCAAATTGTTCTAGCAGTGTCTACACTCCTTTCTAGAACCTTCCACATCACTGCATTAAGAGACACCCCAGCCTTCCCACAGCATGACCTAAAAAATTCCTTGGGTGACATTCGGTGAGCCATTGTCCATGGATCCCACCACGGTCACATTTATCATAGCTTTGGCATTAGGAAGCCCCGATCTCCTATCTTATTTCCTTCCCTACTACCTGTGTGACCTCAGGCAATTTTATGTCTCTGAGTCTTAGTCTGAATGTCTTTAAAATGGGGATTATGGAACCGTCTAATGGGAATAGTGAGATCATTTATCCATTCCTAAGTATATTTTGAATGGCTTCCATGTGGGAGTTCATGTTCTATTTGACTTACGAGGAAATTCAGCCTTATTTATATTCCCTGCCCAGGACCCACAGCTGGTAAGAGATAGGGTCTAATCAGGGCTGATTTATCCACTAGCATGTCACTTGGTGCTGGAGATGCCATGTGGCATTGGACATAGTTTTTGTCCTGATAGAACGTATAGACCAGTGTTTTTTTAAATCTCACAGCACACTTGAACCTTTAGTTAAACTTGCAAGGAACACTTAAATTATGTTGACAAAAAAAAAAAAAAAAGAAAATAAAGAGTAAAAAGAGTACACTTTAACCAGTGTATGGTGCCCCATGATCACATTAATGTACACAGCTATGATTTAATAAAAATTAAAAAAAATTTTTGCAGCACACCTAAGATCATCCCACAGCTCACCAGTGCCACAGGACACCAGTTGAAAATCACTGGTACGGGTTCTATACAAGTGAACTGATGAAAGCCCCTGATGTATGTAGGAAGCCTGACTCCATCCTGATCCAAAGCTGCCATTGTTCTTTTCCATGCCCCTCCTCTGCTCTGTCTTGATGTCACACTGAGCTTTTCCTTAATCTTTTGTGCTTTTTGATTTTGCTTCTGCCATTCTTCCTTCATCTCCAGAGTCTCTCTGCCTACTGAGGTCTTATTCATCCTTCTAGGCCTATTCAAATGGACCCCTGTGAAGCTGTTTCTAAATTGCCTGCTCGGGATGAAGCCATCTGGAAGGTTCTGTCCTGTGGGTCAAAGAGCATGAACTCCAGACTAAGGCTGATCAGGTCTCAGCTCCGCCACTCTGTGTAAACTTGGGCTTCTTGGTTGATCTCTCTGGGCATCAGCTTCTGTTTTTTTTATAAACTAGGAATAACAATTCTGGCCTCATAGGATTCCTGGTGAAGATTAAATGGAATAAATGGAATAATGTGTCTGACATATGGAGGATGCGCATAAATGTTTCATTCTGTCTCTCCCACCTGTTTCTTTAGCGTATACTTATTTTATTCTTGCTTGATTTAGAATGACATGACAATGTTTCATTTCCACTTCCAACCAGGGTGAGGAAGAATATCATAAATATAAGGTGAAACGTGAGAGTGAGAGGTCTTTTTTGTTAGCACATCAAGATACTGTATTTTTTTCCCCCTCTATAACAGGAGGGCAGAAAAAGGTGAGGATTGAACCTAGGACTTCATTATAAGAAAAAGAGAAACCAAGAGAAGATTGTATCAGGGAAGTCTGATACAATCAGTGCCATGGTCAGGCACTGGCTGGGAACAAGTGGGACCTCACGACTTGGATGGAGATTTCTGTAGAGCATCACTTTGGTCCCCCATATCAAAAACTTGATGCTAATCAGACCTGTTGAGTGAAAGGTGGCAACTATGTTGAAGGCTGGGACAACACAAGTGCACCTATGGGGTGAGAGTACCCCAACTAAGATTGAATCCTCATATCAGTGAATTCTTTAGAAACTCAATCATATGAGGCATGAAGGACATCCTCTTCAAAATAAAGAGCAAACTGTTGCATATGGTCCCTTCCACTGTTAGAGAAGCAGCACAGTGCTTGGCAGGCATTTTCAGCATTCTGGGAACTCTGCTTTGACTTATATACCTGCTGCAGGAAACCCTGCCAGTCTTGCGTGGTGCCCACAGAATTCACCACTGGGAGTCATGATCTAACCCTGTAGATGGAAGGACATGGCCAGGGACGTCAGCAGCTGGTCACTGCCATTCCAGTACTGCACAGGGAACATGGTGGCAGAGTGGCTGTGGCTGCTGGGTAAAGTGATAAATAGGCTCCTGGTCCAACATCAAGGCAGGTCTAGTCCTTGTCAGGACTGAATGTCCACTCGATTACCCTCAGAGGCCAGTGCTGCTCACCTGATATGAGAGGAGACCACCAGGAATTTGGAGGCAAGTTGACTACTTTGGACCTCTTTCACCTTGGCAAGAGCTTCATCTTGATTGGGATTGACACTTGTATAAGTTCACCTTTTCTGCCTGCTGAGCCTCAGCTAGTAGCAGTATCCGAGAATGTACAAAGTGCTCTATCCATTGTTAGGAGATCCCACATAATATTTTGTTGAACCAAGGAACCCTTTTATAGCAGTGGAAATGTGGAAGTGGGTAAATGATCATGGAATAAACTGGTCATGTGACAGGTGCACTGCTCAGAACCTGCCTGTCAGTTAGAGAGCTGAAATGGCCTTTTAAAAGAACAACTCATGAAATAGCTTTGGGGGTGACATCATGCAAAGATGGGATGTAATCCTACAGAATGGACTATATATCGTAAATCCTGGATTGGGGTAGGGAATCCTTTCATGTTTACTTAGCTGTAGTCAAATAAGCTCACATTCAAGAAACTTCAATTAGATTATACTTGAAAATGTATGTTATTTTGTAAAAACCTAACTACTACATACTTAATAATTTCAGAAAATGAAAACTATTCATTGACTTTGTTGTGTTTCTTTTTTGTTGGAAGCATTTGAATATTTGGTAGCAGCCTGGAGGTCTACAGGTTCAGTTGATTCTCTAAATCAATGACTGTAGGTATCAGTCATTTGTCTTTTGGGGTTAGGTAGGAGAATGTAGATTTGCAGCAGTAAGCAGTTGGATGGCAAGAAAGCATTTTTCAGGCATTTTGCCAAAGGCGTGATTCTACTGAATCCATCTTTGAGTTGGATTTTTCTCTAGCATCAAACAATGACTTTAAATTGTTATCTACTGGGAGGGAGATTAAAGATGGTGGCTGAGTAACAGCTTCCCTCCAACTGGGCATGGTGAGTCTGGGGAGATAAGACTCCAGGCATCTCTGGCTGGTGGGATCTGCCTATAATCATCCCTTTGAGGATACAGGGAGTCAGCAAGGGACTTATGGACCCCAAGAAGAGGACAAAAACAGTGGAAAACTGGCAAGTGGTTG
>CAUYPK010102009.1:0-51560 GCA_963574355.1 Loris lydekkerianus | reverse complement strand
GTGGGCATTCCCACCAGCAGTGTAGAAGTGTGCCCTTTCCTCCACATCCACGCCAACATTTCTGGTTTTGGGATTTTGTTATGTGGGCTACTCTTACTGGGGTTAGGTGATATCTCAAAGTAGTTTTGATTTGCATTTCTCGCTCTTACATTTAAAACGTTAATCCATTTGACTTGATTTTTGTGTGGTGTGTGATAAGGGCCCAATTTCATTCTTCCATATGTGGACGGCCGGTTTTCCCAGCACCGTTTACTGAAGAGACTGTCCTTTCTCCATGCTGTGTTCTTGCCAACACCATCAAAGATCAGTTAACTACAAAAGCGTGCTTGAGGCTTTCTGTTTTGTTCCTTGGGTTCGTTTTTCTTTATATTTTTTATGCCAGTATGATACTATTTTGTTTATTATAACTTTGAAATATATTTTGAAACCTGGAGATATAATGTAATGGACTTGAAGAGATGTTTTCAGAAGAACATACAAAAATAACCAACAGGTTGATGAAAAGATGTTGAATAGTTCTAAGGAATAGGGAAATGCAAATAAAATTGCAATGAGTTATAAGTTTGCCCCAGTTAGAATAGTTGTTACCAAAAGACAAAAGAGAGTAAGTGCTGACAGGAAGGTGGTGTGAGGGAATCCTTGTGCATGGTTGGTGGGAATGTGAGTTGGGACAGCTGTATGGAAAACAGTGTGGTGCATCAGTAAGAGACTAAAATCAGAACCATTCCGGGATTCTGCAATCCCTCCTTTGGGTGTGTAATGATGGACAATGGGATGAGCGTGTCAGAGAGAGAGCTGCACTTCCCTGTTTACGTTGCCGTATTATTTACGACTGCAAACCTACAGAAACAGCCTAGATGTCCATCGATAGGTAAATGGTTGTAGAAAACACACTGGAGAGAGTGACAGCTACAGCTATAGATGCCGTCCATGTTTCCTTGGCTTTTAAAAGAGGAAATAGTGCATGTGTGACAAGACGGATGAACATGGGGATATCAGGCTGTGTAAAGCGCCCGGGACACAGAAGGTCACGTCCTGTACTTCTCGCGTGTGTGTGGAGGACAGAGCAGCCAGACTCTCAGAAGCAAGACCAGAATGGTGGTTATCAGGGGTGAGGGGGGAGAAAATGGGGTGCAAACTCCTAATTATGCAAAAGAATAAATTTAGACATCTAGTGTACACTTACTAACAATGGTGTATTGGAAACTTGAAGTTTACTGAGATAATACATCTTAATTGTTTTCACCAAAAAGGAATAAAAAAAAAAAAAAAAAAGGTGAGTATTTGAGGTGCTGGATCTTCACTAGCTTCATTGTGGTGATTATTTCACAACGTACATACATGTCAAATCACATTATACATTGATGTATATACAATTTTGATTTGTCTATTATACCTTAATAAAAGCTGAAGAAAATGAGTTAGTGTGTTCTTGGGGATTTTTAAGGAATGCTTAGCTGTCTTATTTTCTTTTTTCTTTCTTACTTAGGTTACTTAGAATGTGTGAAATTCCTGTGCTCCCTTAACTCTAACCCCACATTCATAACTAAGTGCTTTATTCAAGTAATTACTTGGTGGCAGTCAATAAATAATTTGTTTCAGCTATGCAGTCACACTGAGCGAAACTGCAGAAATAAATAAGCAGAATCCCGCCCGTGCTTTCTGTGTTAAACGTGGCACAAACCAGCACTCTCCCGCTACTCAAACGGTAATTAAGCTAGGTCCATGTTCACAAGCTTCTAAACACTCCTTTGAAAAATGCCCCTCATTGTATTTCCCTAACTATGAAAGCATGCCAGAAGGGATCCTCATTCATTTGTATTTTTATTTCTTAATTCCTTTAAGATAAGCTGTAAAATCATTTCAAAGCTCCCATGTCACGCTTTATTATTTTATTTGAAAATAGTACAAAGACCTATAAGAACATTAGAGAGAGTAAATGAGACAAAGTCACATCAGCTCGTCATTTTCCTCAATCGCACATTCAAACGTGCACGCTCAGGCTTTGTGCATGAGTATAGCTCACAGCGGTGTGAAAATATTCAGATAAGTGATGCTGAGCATCTGATCACTCGTGAACAGTTACGTGAATTCTTCATTGCCCATTAAAATAAATGGCACATTGAGCATTCAATATGTTTACATGAGAAGTCACTCACAGAACAAATACTGTTCCTTCAGACCATCATGTTATACATTAAGTCGCTATAAGGCTTCCGAATGTTGTATCAGAATGGGATTCTGTACATATCATGTTTGGGATTTTGCGCTATGAGCCACGCAGAGCTCTTACACAGCGGCGCCTGGATCAATGGACCTGACTTTTATCATCTGCCCCAGACACAGCACAGCACAGTTTTCCACTTACATGACTGTCTCTTATTTTCACTGTTTCATTTTGACAATAAATCTCTGTGGCATGAACAGTGATATAAAAGCTAATATGCTAAAAGATTTTTAAATGAACCATGGTCTGCTTCAAACAGCACGATGAAAAAACTTCACTTAACACTGTAGGTGGTGTTTTTTTTTTTTTCCTTTACTTCCTTTTATTTTCCTCTAGGCCTCCTAGCATTAATTAAACAACACTATTTTCCTAAAGCTACAGAGATAATAGATTTGCTGCCGTTAGCCTTTGTCAGAGGTTGCCGAAATTAGCTGTATTTTTGCTACAAAACTCTCAGTTTCAGCAATTCCTAAGGAGTGTTAAATAAAAAAATTCTAATATGTGTCACTCCTAATAGCCATCGTACGTCTCAACTCCGATGACAGTAGAGAACAAACATAAGGGCACCTCAACTAACTTTCTTGAACATGGACAAAAAAGGCCCCCAAATACTTATGAATATAAAACAAAGAGAAAGGGAATAATGCCCTGCCATTTGTAATTGTTTCTGTAATAGACAATGTGATTTGCCCCCCCCCAGATTCCTCTGTAGGACTGGCCAACTCACTCCCCAACCTTTTGAGACCCTCACCAGCTATAGAAAGTCCCTCTCTAGAAATTTTCTTTAGCTTAAAATAACACCTGTGTTCAAGTCACAGGTGCTCCTAAAGTGGAAACCCACCCCTGGTTGTATAGAGGGGTAAAGTCACGTCTTCCTGGTCTCAAGGGTAGACAACTCTGAGGGGCCGTCCTATCAGATGCTTGCAATCCTTCCTGTAAAATTATGAGGCCATTCTTGTACCTGTGATGAAATTTAGCTTCCCCCTCTGCTTAGAGACTTTACTTCTAAAATATGTTGATATGAAGAGCACTGCCCAACACACTCCGCACGTGAAAACCCCCATCTCGGTCATAATCTCTCTTCTGGGAACCCTGACTTAAGAGACTTGGTGTTGGCATGTTTCAACAAACAAGTTCAGATACGGGGCAGTGAAGCTGGTTCCTCGATTAGCCAACTGGCGAATGCAGCATGACCCTGGACGGGACCCAGGACATGGCTCTCATCCCTGGTGGGCTGGGAGGGTTTGCTGGAACAGCGCATGTGTTCAGAGGTTCAGGGTCTCAGGCTTCTAAGTGGTTAAGCAAAGTATTAGTAGAAAATCCATTTAGGTACATGTGCTGAATGATACTGATGCATCAGAGAAGTCCAATGAAAGGTTTTTGTTGATTAATCACCAAGGAAGGTTAAAGGAATAGCTCAGGGAGCCTCTCAGCAGCTTATAAAGAGATTCTTATCTCCTAGAGATGGAGGTGAAGGAAAAAAAAAAAAATAGAGAATCAGACCAAGAAATCAATTATAATTATGATGGTGGCAGAGAGGGCCTTCTGGAGAAGGTGGACTTCTCTGTCTTTCCAACAAAGGGTATGTCTGTGACAATCATTGGTTTTGGTTGGAAAATACATGACCCTTGAGCCTTGAATTATGGACACTGATGATTGATGAGTTAAAAAAACATGAATCCCAGGACCCCTGAATACTCTGAGCATGAAGAAGACACCCACTCCTTCCTAATAAAAAATAAGCACGCCCTCTGTCGTTGAAAATTCTGAGTTTTGCCTCCCGGGGTGCCAGGTACCCTCCTCTGTGACAGGACCCAGCTCCTTTCCCACCCTCAGGCTGAGAGTGTAAGGAATGCTGAGGGGCTGTGCCCAGGCACCTGAGGTTACCTGCAGTAAGTCTCCAGAGCTTCTGCAGGACCCAGTCAGCATCCTGCTCAAGTGCCCACCACTCCTGAGCCCGTTCCTCTGCCTCCACCGGCCTTCATGACGGATGTTCAGCTGATGAAAGAGGAAGAAGGCTGAACTTAGTCTGCAACTGTGCTTCACTGAGGAGCTGTAAAAGGAAACAACCACAGAAAATCCACCTGGTAAAGCATCAGTGCTAAGATCAATTGCAGAAGCAAGGGTGGTAACTCACACCTTCACGCTCCATCAGTTCCGTGGTGTATCCAGTGCCAGGCTGGTTTCTCACACTCATACTGCAGCATGAGTTTGAAGTAACACAACACACAAACTCACAGACACCGCTAGACTCCGATTTCAAGCCATAATGCAGGGACTGGTACCAGAATCACCTTTTCAAAGTAAATAATGATGAAATTAGTCAAAACACATAAAGCAATTATATTCATGCTCTACAAACAGACATAAATCAGCTGCCGTGGTAGCCAGGAGAAGGCACCACTCAGATCTCCTCCTGCAGGGAAGGTCCGTAGCTACTGGCAGAGTCCACCACCGTGGCTACACTGGGGCTGTGATTCCCACAAGCTGATCCCAGCAAATCACTGGAATCCGACTGCATGAAAGGAGACTTACAAGGCAGCATTGACCCAGGACTCCTTTTTACCCTCTGGGAAACTTTGTTAGGAAGGTGCTTCATCTGGACACAATTCCTACCAAACCCTCCCCATTCCCTTTCTCCTTCACAGGGTTTCCCCACCTCCCCCAGCTCTTTCCACTTATTTTCTCCAGTGAATATTTTCCCAATAAGTAACTCACTTATCTATTCCTGTGTTGATTTATTTTTTCCTTTCAGACAGTGTTAAATAATGCAAATGATGCCAAGATTAGTCAAAGGAAATAGTACTAAGGTCAAGCTTTGGGGGATGCAATCCTGGATGGAAGAGGATGAGACCCTGGTGCCAAGTGTGGCTTGAACCCTGAATATTTCACAAGCTGTGTCCTGGAAAAACATCCCTGTGTCAGAGAACCGCCTGCAGGTGTGATGATCCACATGTTAGGAAGATGCTGGGGGCAGACAGGACCACACACGCACTCCCTGACCCTACTGGATGCCTCCTGTTACTCCTTCCTCTGACATAACTGTACACAGATACATACGGCAACCTTGTCCCAGGAAGACTTTGGTTTCCAAGGGGTCAGAACCGGCAGGAATGAAAGTTTGGGTCACGTAACTATAGAGTCAGAGCTGAGGGTAAGAAGAGGAGGGAAAAGATGTCAGTGCCAAACGACCATTATAAACAGCAGAGACAGGGCTGCCTTGGTTCCTCAAAACACCCTGTTTTACGTTTTCCTTCAGAAAGAGAGACCCGTGAGAATAACAGACAAGGTCTCCTTGAACGTGTGTGGTTAACTAGATCTAGGTGTGGATGGCAATGCCTTGGCAAGCCCAAGGAAACATACAACCCAGATGTCCAGCCACAGGAATCACCAGTGACACAGGGACAGAACCCATTATTCCATTCCTGCCAGTGACACACTTTTCCTGTGCTGCTCCCAGCCGATGACTAATTATGGCAGAAATACAGATGTCCTCCGATGGGAAACTTGGTCTGAAGTATTGTCCATATGCCTCACTGAAACTCCCGCAGAATTGCACTAAAGCTGAAATCACATTTCCTAAAGAGCCTGCCTTTCTTCTCTCTGAGTTCACAGGGGTAATGATAGGTAGGGGTGAGCACAAAGGGGAACGCGGCTGTCCGCTATGAGGCAGAGGATGCTAAAAGATGCATTGTGCACGCGGAGGAACAGACTGAGCCAAAGGGGCTTCGAGGAAGCACGGACGACATGTTAATGGGGTTCCATCAGAAGGAGGTTGAAAAACAAGGAAGTGGAGATTTTATCAAGGCCTCAACAGAGGGTCTTTGGAGCTTGCCCTCAGTTGAGGTAACGGTGTCTCTAAATGAACTGTCCTCATTAAGACAGTAAAATTCACACACACCAGTACCATAACAGTTTACAAGTACCATGGCAACCCCCGAAAATTGCCTTAAAAGGATAAAAAAGGTGAGGGTTCCCAATTCCAGAAATTCTCCACCTCTTTCTGAGAAAAAACAAGAATATCCCACCCCCTTCTTAACATACAATTAAGGAGTCAGTATGAAAGGGAAACCATGTTAATCTCAGCGCCTCCTCAGCTCCTGGGGACTGACCCATTCCCTCTCTGGAGTATTATTCCATGCTTTATTTTTGAGGTTAATATGATGGTACATACAATTAGGTTACATTATTTGCATTTTTAAGACAAAGTCAAAGTGTGAGTTGTAGTGGAATCCTTCACCCAGGAAGTGTGCCATATACCCTGTGGGAACTTGCTGTAGTCCCTCCCCTACCCCTTCTTGAATTTAATTCTTCTTTTCTCTCATGTGGCTGTAGTTAATGATTATTTTAACATTAGGACTGAGTACATGAGATGCTTGATTTTCCATTCTTGAGATAGTTTACTTAATAAAATGATCTCCAAACCCATTCAGGTAAATACAAAAGAGGTAAAGTCTGTATCTCTTTTTCTACCTGAATACTATTCTATGGTATACATACAGCACAGTTTATTAGTCCATCATGAGTTGAAGGGCACTTGGGCTGTTTCCAAATCTTTGCAGTTGTGAATTGAGCTGCTATAAATATTTGAGTGCAAATGCCCTTACGGTAAAATGATGTTTTTTTCTTCTGGCAGATACACAGTAATGAGATTGTGAAATAAGTGGGAGGTCTACTTTCAGTTCTTTGAGGATTCTCCATATTTCGTTTCAAAAAGGCTGCCCCAGTGTGCAAACCTAGCAAAGGGGGCATAAGCATAACCCTCTCTCTGCACCCACACCAGTATCTGCAGCTTGGGGATTTTGTGGGGTGGGGTTGTCACCGGGATTAGGTGATATCTCAGGGTGGTCTTAATCTACATGTCTCTGATGATTAAGGTGATGAGCATTTTTCCCTGTGCTTTTTGGGTGTCTGTCTTCTTGGGAAAAGCTTGTTGATAGGGTTATTTGCTCTCTTTTTTGCTGATTTGCTTGAGTTCTTTGTATATTCTGGCCACTAGCTCTTTGTCTGGCTTGTAACATGCTAATCTCTTCCCCCATTCTGAAGGCTGTTTGCTTTGTTAATTCTGTCCGTAGCTGCGCAGAAGCTTGATCGGGTCCCATTTACTTATTTTTTGGTCGCTGCAGTTGCTAATGGTGTCTTCTTCATGAATTCTTTCCCAAGGCTGATAAAGAGTTTCTCCCACACTTCCCCCAGGGTTTTTATTGCTTCATGCCTTATATTTATTTATTTTTATTTTTAATTATAGATAAAAATATGCACCATGCCTTATATTTAAATATTTTATCCAGTATGAGGTAATTTTGGTAAGCGGTGACAGGTGTGGCCAGCTTCATGCTTTGAATAAACTCCGACACTTAGCCTGCTCACACCTGCTGGCTCTGCTCCTTCACTCTGTCAACTCAGTACCAGCACCATTATGGGGCGCTGAGAACCAAGACCCTGGGGACGCGGGGACCTGGCACCTTGTCCCCCAGACCTGACAGTAAGACTTGCCTTGCAGTCTGGTGAATCTCTCCTCCCCTGCACCCCGCCACTTACTCCCCATGGTCAGTTCCTTCCGGGTGTCTTTTGCGTGTCTAATCCTGTCTGGGCTTCTGCTTTTCAGAGGAAATGGACTAACCCGTGTAACCCTGAGAGAAGGGAAATGCTGTGGCAAGTCTCATGCTCACACTAGTTTCTGAATTGTATGTACTTTCTGAAACCAAACACAACCATTTTCTGAGGTACAGAACAGATCCTGAAGTTTGGGGCCCATAAATAGGTTGGATTTGCAAGACGGAAAAGATAGAAGTACACAGAGCAGGGTGGCACCTGTGGCTCTCGAGGAGGGCGCCAGCCGCATAGGCAGGAGGTGGTGGGTTCAAACCTGGCCCTGGCCAAAAACTGCAACAAAAAAAAAAAAAAAAAAAAAAAAAAAAGAGAGAGAGAGAGAGAAACAGACCAGTATCACCAGAATTTTGTGCACAGTTCTCCCACCTTATTGCCTGAGGACAGGACTGCACATACACAGGAGGCAGCAAGGAGGAACTGCTGCAGGATGAGAGCTGACACAGACGTCAGGAGTCACGTGAGGGTGGCAGGTGTTGGAGTTACAACACACCCAGCACTTCCTATAACGTACTGTTTATCTTCAACATGCAGCAAACATGATCCATGAATATTCATGAGCCACATTCAAGAGAAAGAAAAATGTACATGGAAACATATCCCTCAGATGTGGGAATTATCAAAAAGGATTTAAAAAGAGTTACAACAACAGTATTTCAGGGAAAGTTGGTCAATATGAATGAGAAGTTAGAGACTATTAGAAGTGACATTAGACGTGATGATAAAAAAGTGTTTATTAAAGTGAATCAAATGGAAATACAAACATAAAAGTAAAATACCTGAAAAGGAAAATTTATGGGACATGCTTAATGGAAGATCAGATACCATCTGAGAAAGTATTAGTGAACTTGAACCCCATCCAATGTAAATTATCAAACATAAATTAATAGAGAGAGAAAAAAAACAGCTCAGAAAAACTAGGTTGAGTGACAAATTTTAAAGCCAAGTAGTATGGTACAAGCTATTAGATGATTAAAGAAGAGGAAAGAAAATGTGAGTCAGAAAGACAGGTTAAGAAGAAAGGCCAAGTCTTTCCCACACTTTGAAAAATATCCTCCTACTGATATAGAAAGATCGTTGTACAACTACACACAAAAAAAAATCAGAATGTTAAAAATTAAAGACAAGAGAAAGAATGTTGAAGGAAGCCACATGAAAAGGCACATACAGAAGATAAATATATTAATCACAGCTGCTATCGTATAAAAAATTAAAAATAGAGAAACAAATAAAATAAAACTTGTAAGGTGCTAGAACAAAAACAATGAACATTATCTACACAGGGTTTTATATCTATCAAGAAAATATGTTAAATATATTTTGCACCTTTTATTAAGATATTATACATATTTTTGAAATATTTGTGCTATTTTGATATATGTATATTATGAGTAATGATCAAATCAGGGTAACTTGGATATCCATCACTGCAAACATTGATCTTTTCTTTATATTTGTAACATTACAATTTATCTCTTCTAGCCATTTTGAAATACACCATAAATTATTATTAACTTTAAGTTCCCTACTATACCAACCATCAAATACTGAAAATTATTCTTTCTATATTTCAAAAAGTCGGGCAAAATGGAGAATACATTACTAGCATAGCTGCATTGCAAGAAATATGAAAAATAAATGTTTCAAGTAGAAAAAAATGATGTCACATGAAACTTCAGATCTCCACAAATGATTAATAAAAACACAATATTATAGTAAAAAAAGGGTAAATATAAACAAAAACTTTACATTTATGTTATCTCAACATTTTAAAAGTCAATTGTTCGAAGCAAAAATAACATTATATTTCAGTGCTTATAATATATGCAAAGGGAAAATACATTTTAAATTAAAAGTTTCTGTTTATATTTACCCAGTTTCTTAGACAAAGTTTCAAAATGTTAGTTATTTTAAGGAAGAATGAATGTTCAAACACAACAGATATCACTTTATAAAAGTAATGATTGAAATATATCTAAATATGTAAAGGAAATGAAACAGTAAAAAAATAAATTGACTAATTCAAAGGGGACAGGAAAAATAGCAAAGGAAAAAATAAATAAATACAAAATGCAACAAGTAAGAAAGTAATCTGTTAGCATATTGGTTATATTAAAATTAAAATGACAAAAATGTTCAATAGCCTAAACATTTTAATTACAATTAAATTATAAATATGGTTTAGAAAAATAACCATGCCTAATTGCATGCTATCAAAAATTTCATCTGAAACCTACAAACAAAGATGAGTTGAAGTGACAGAAGAAAAAGTGTATACTATGCAAACAGTAAGAATAAAAACATGGCCTTGTACATTACTATTACACAGATTAGATTTCAGGACAAAGTATGTTACCAGAAGTGAAAAGGAGCATTTTGTGATAGTAAAGAGTCAATTCTGTATAAAGATACAATGATCATATATATGTAGTATTTATGTACTCAATAATTGATGTGTAAAAATATAAGAAACAATACATGATGGACATAAAGATAGAAATGCCCAATGCACAGCCATGATTGAAATGCCCAATGCACAGCCATGATTTTCTGCCTTAACACTACACTCTCGTAAATTGGTAAACCAACAATGACAGCTTTCACATGAAGGCCATAACCCAACTATAGCACAAGACTATGGGGAAAGGGCCAAGGAAGGGGAAGGGACAGGGGAGGTTTTGGTGAGGGAGGGTAATAGGTAGGGCCACATCTATGGTGCATCTTAGAATGGGTACAGGCAATTGTACTAATGTACACAGCTTTGATTTAACAATAAAAATAAATAAATAAATAATTAAATAAAAAAAAGACATAAAAAAATACAATTTTTGCATGTACTTAGGAATAAATTAATTATTAGTAGTTAATTAGAAATAAATTCCTTTATAAAGGAAATAAATGAAGGAATTTATTCCTAATAAACTCAATATACAAATGTAGGCACTCGAGTTCTCATAAACATCTTGTTATTGTTTACTCACTTAGTAAGCTCTTTCATACCATTCCATGAACATGTACAAGCAGCAAATGGCTACTTTAATTTCCTGTGTTATCTGTATTCATAAGGCTAATCTGTGTCTCTGGTGTGCCAAGTTCTTCTAAATACCAGGATTCAATTCCTATTGCTGCTGTTAACAACTCACCCCAACTGCAGTGGCTTAAAATAACACAACTTATTCTCTTCCAATTCCAGAGGCCAGAAGTCTAAAATGAATCTCATGGGTTTCAAAGCAAGGGGTTGGCAGAGCTTGTTGCATCTGGAGGATCTAGGGAAAAGTCCTGTCCCAGCTTCTAGGGCTTCTTGGATCCTTTGGCTGTGACTCTTCTTTCATTTGCAAATTGCCTCATTCCAACCTCTGCCTCTGTTGTTTCTTCTTCTCTGACTCTGACACTCCCACCTCTCCCTTTCCCTAATAAGGACCCTGGTCGATATCCCAGCTTGGTAAAAATCAAGATAGGTCACCAGACATAGCAGCAAATACAAAGTTTACTTAGCTGGTGTACAAGGAAGCCAGCACCAAGAAAGGAAAAGTTCATGCTGCTCTCTGAGGATAGTGTGGGGACTGGTTTTATGTTTCTAGTGCCTAAATGATAGCTTTCCATACTTCTTCATGCAGTACATGTTAACACTAGCATTTTAAATCTCCACTATTAAAATGCAGGTAAGTTTACTATATGTTGGAGCTTAAGCCTAACCACATCTTTGTCTGTGGGGACTCTGGGGGAGTCCCCAGCCCTTTACAGCAGGAACTTGTGGTTAACAGGTTTTGGGTCTCTTGCTTCAAATTAGCTAGAAATTCAGCAGAACCTCAGCTTGAGCAAGGGGGTTCTGCTCCCCTCCTCTGGACCACATCAACCAGGAAAACAACCGCATGTCTCACAGTTTATATTCTTCCCAAGAGGGCCTACTGTTTGGGATTGTATTTGGCTGAAAGTAATAATAATAAGTGAAATGTCATTAAAAACAAACAAACAAACAAACAAACAAAAAAAAAAAAAACAGAAGGAGATGTCTCTCTTATGTAGAATCTTGTGGTGTAATGTCTAAGGAAAGTTGGGAAGTTTCACAATTCCAAGGGTCCAGGCTCCCTCTGTGTTGTTGCTCTGAAATTCTTGTGGCTCCCACATCCTGACCCAAGATGGCTGCTTGAGTGCCACCAACATATCCATGCACCAGAGAGCAGGAAGGTGCAGGAGGGGTCGGAAAGATTCCCTTGATTGAATGACACTGGCAGAGAATGTCTCACAACAGTTAAAGTTAATAGCTCATTAACCAAAACATTATCATGGGGCCACACTTAACTGCAGGGGAAGGTGGACAAGGCAGAATGCAAATCTCTTTTAGCTGGGCTTCTGTGTGTCTGTACACTTATAACTAAGGAAAAAGGGGAATGAATATTGAGAGGAAACCAGCAACCTCTGCCACGGACAGCATTTGACTGGATTTATTGGGTGACATCAACATGGGATATCTCTTTTAAATAGAGTTTTATGCCACGTCATTGCGGAAGACTGTCCCTCCCTCCTATCTGGACTGTACATAATACCTGGTCTGAACAATCAGAACCCAGATGGCAGAACTTGATTTATTCAGAGGCCAGGGCACCAACCTGTGTGTTTAATGCAATGCTCCTCTCATGGGGACCCTGCTATCAGGAGGTAAGTGCAGGTGTGAAGGAGACATAGAGCTTTTGAGACTCACTATGATTCCCTCCAGCAGACCCTAGAGCGTGACCTGATCTGTCCTATCTAGGATCCCCCATGACTTGGAGCATCTTGTCCAAAACCCTGTCTCTTCATTCATGAGTGGCCACATCCAGTGCTCCCTAGGGGTAGGCATCAGCCTGGGGAGCAGCCTCAGTGAACTCCAGAACTCCTCTTTCTGGAGCCTAGCTTTGTACCTTCTTATCAAGAAGGCAAAATGTCACAGTCCCTCTTGGGACAAAGGTCGCTTGGTGCAGCCACAGTGGACATTAATAAATAGCCACTCCTTCCTGTTCATTAGTCCTGGAGACTACAGGAAATATTAACCTAGGGTCTCTGAGAAACTGGAAACAGGGTGGGATTCTGACATCCCCCTGCCCTTCTCCTTCTGGCCTGTCTGGGCAAACCCCATCACACTAAATGCCTCATACCACCACGGGGAGCCAGGGAGGTGTGTGATGCTGTGACCCTGATACTGTGGCCCTGATGGTGGTACGCGAACTCCAGGGGATAAGGAACAAGAATTGGATGAAGGGAGAAGCAGAAGCCAAATCAGTTTCTAGAGAAAGTAGGAGTGGAATAAGGAAATAATAATAAAGCCATTAATAGCAATAACATCACCAATAATAGCATTAGTGATAACTGTATCCTGTAGTTATTGGTTCTATTTAGTTAAATTGTATATTTTGAGATAGGTAGTCTTGTGAATGACAGGTTGAAGCAGGTTTCTGGAAGCATTTAGGGGTCAATGATGGTAAATTGAGGCAGGAGATCTGTGCGGGGATCCCTGCAACTCTCTGGATGAGCAGCAGAGGGCGCCCTGACCAAGACGGGTAATGTTGAGTTGGAGGCACAGACATAATTCATGGGACAGTGGGATCCACAGACTCTGCCTCAGAAGGAAGACAGCCTGATCTCTGTGGGCTTCGGCGTCTTCCACTGCAAAGTAACATCACCGCTCCTATCTTCATAAGCCTGAGAACTAAAACTAGGCAGAATAAAATGATCAATCACAGAACAACAATAACACGCAAGCAGAGAGATCAACTCTTCCATCATCTGAACCGTGGAAGCCAGTCACAGTTAAAACCAGGTCTATCCCTCAGATTTCCCGGACAACAGAAGTCAAAGCATTTTTCAAAATTCAAAGCCAAAATACCATGTTGTAATACTGGATAGGAAACAACTATGATTTATACGTGAACATTAATTTCTTTGTGGACAGTACCTTATTTACACACTATGGGAGAGGCTCTGAGAACAGCCACAAAGCCCCATGGAGATTGAGATCATGGAGCCAGCAAATGTCCAAGGGCAATAAGTCTTTTAGTAAACCTGTTCTGATAAGTCACAATGACATTTCCATATGCAAACCTGCCTCTTCGAGAAGGGACATTTCCATCCACTCAATGTTATTAATTCTCCTAAAAAATTCAAGTGGGCTTTTTGCCCAGTGAAAAAGAGATTTTTTTGTATGTGCATTCATGAGCTTTTTTATTCAACAGATGTTATTTTTTCATGCACTTCATATTTTCAATAATTACTAAGAACTCCTTGTATTTGTTAAGGTTTAACTCATATTCTATGCCTGGAAATCCCTGTGTCCAGCCCCGTCCTCTGACCACCTTAGTTTTTGAGCTTAAAGTTTCCTTGGAGGGTTCAGAATAACCTGAAAATAGGCAAGACACAAAGAGGTGATGTTTAGTTGATTTTAGACACTCTACAAAACTGAATCAAGTTTGTATTTTTGCTAATTGCAGTTAAGACTTTTATTTTAAATTGTAGCACTAACTTTTGTCCTACATAAATATATTTCAGAAACACATCTCACTCATTTTTATATCCATTCATCTGCTTTTCTGAAAAGCATCTCTGAACAGAATATAAAGAAGCTTCTTTAGATGGTCTGCTTATACATACAAGGAAACGATTGCATGTCTTTATTTCTTGAAGGGCCCAGAATCATGGAACCTCCTTCATTCCTGGTGCATCTTCACCATGCTTTGTGTGGTTAAGACTCATGTATGTGTCTGGGAGTATGCATTGCTTTTCCTTTAACACACACAGCTAATTCACACTAAACACAAATTTTCAATAATTGCTGAAATTATCACATCTATTCCAGAGCTCCAAAACTCTAGAGCCCTGAGAACACCAAAGTTTTTAGACCCAAAAAATTCCCTTGTCTTTCAGTAGACACTTAATCAGCGTGGTCCATGTTCCTATGGCACAGACTACAACAGTTGGAAAGTTAATAAAATTGAAATTTATTTGTTTTTTAAATTGTTCCAAGAATTAAACCCATATAAAAACTCTAAAGTCCTGGCTTGGTGCCTATGGCTCAAGCAGCTAAGGCGCCAGCCACATACACCTGAGCTGGAGGGTTCGAATCCAGCCCAGGCCTGCCAAACAACAATGATGGTTGCAACCAAAAAATAGCTGGGCGTTGTGGTGGGTGCCTGTGGTCCCAGCTACTTGGGAGGTGGAGGCTGAAGAATCGCTTGAGCCCTGGAGTTGGAGGTTGTTGTGAGCTGTGATGCCATGGCACTCTACCCAGGGCAACAGCTTGAGGCTCTGTCTCAAAAACAAAACAAAACAAAAAACTCTAAAGTCCCAAATATAAAACCTTTCAGAAAAGAATGCTTATAATATTTTCATGTTTAAACATTATTAAATACATATAAGTAATTACTATAGATAATCAGATTTTTAAAAATCAATTAAAAATGAGCAAAAGATCCAAAAAGACATTAATCTGAAGAAGAGACAGAAAGGGCCAAAAAGCACGTGGAAGGATAATACACATTGTTAGTCCTCACAGAAAATTTTAATTGAAAACACAATGAATTCAATTCAAAGTGTATGGAAAAGTCAAGACCCTCACACACTTCTTCTGGGAATGTGAAATATTGCAGTCACTTTGGGAAACGTCTGGTAATTCCTCCAGAGGTTAAACACAGAGTTACTATGTGACCTTACAAGTGGCAAATGAGTACAACAAAAGGTAATTCCTACTCTGGCTTTCAGAGCTTCTCCTGTGTCTTCAGCTTCTCAAAATAATCAGCTCAATATAATCCTGATGCCAAACAGGCACATTTGGGGGTATATTGTGGTCTGCTACAGTTATATTTTAGGATAGCATATTTTTGGTCTATGTCATCACAAGGCTCAAAAACATATTTTAGGTAAAGCAATAATAACAGCAACTAATTAGTACCGGTTGATTAGTAAGTGCTCAGTAAGAGATTTGTCCTGCAAATTTCCAGGTATTCATAACCACACAAAGCTCACACAACCTGACTCAAGGGCTCTGGTTTGAAAGGACGCCCAATTGAGGATTGTGACTGCCATCTGCTGGCCACATCCTGAATTACAGCCTCCGCAGGCCCCTCCCCCCTCCCCACCCCCCACCAGGCTGGTGGTCCCAACAGCGGAGAACATACTCATTCTCTTCTGGTGTGTCTGGGTTTCAGCGGAGGTTCTCCTTTGGCCTGCTCGGAGGTGGATAGGGGATTGTTAGAAAGCATAATTCCAGGAACTCTTGGAGAGAGAGTCAGAGAAGAACTACACTCCATAGAAGGTTTGTAACAATAACTTTCAGCACGCAAGAGAAAAGCTATTTCTGCATTCAAATCAACTGCGAATTACTCTTACATCTGCAGAAAAAGAGTAGACTGCGACTCCGCATGGCGTCAGGCAGCATGGGCTTCTCAGAGCACGTGAAAAGTGAGAGAACCAGCCACAGGAGCAAGCCTCTGCCCGAATCGCTCAGAAGCAAAAGCAGCCTTAAGAAAAGGCTCGTGGGGGGACGCGACAGCCGGAGCGCGGCTGCACAGCGGGCTGCGAACAGAGTTGCAAACAGTCTCCACCCGGTCAATCTGGTGATCGCTCGGAACTGTTCTACGTCTAGCCCTCAGATGGTGAGGTGAGCACGGTGGGAGGCGGGGCGGAGGAGAGGTCCCCAGGCCAATTCCACACCAGGGAAGTTCCTCCAAGAGCTCGTGGGATTTGTTTCTCTCTCTGTCCTCGAAGGAGCTACTATAGAAACTGAGGCACAGAAAGATGGAGCCTTGCCTGGTGTCCTACCCTTAGAAAGAGGCGGAGCCAGGACCGGGGGAGGGGGTGCCCTCAGGTGCCGAACCCTGAGTGCTTTCCAACATAGCCCAGCGTCAGCCTGTTTGACCTGCTAGAACACAATGGCAGGGAGGCCTATAAATGGCAGGAATGTATTTCTCCCAGTTCTGGTGTTGGGGATTGGGGGTCCCAGTTCCCTGGATCCTGCTGACCTGGTTTGGTTAGGCAGCTGAGCTAGAAAGTTCAACAGTGGGTAACAGGAAGTGAAAGTGGGTGAAAACAGAAAATCAAACTGGAGCAGCACCCCTAGCATGATTAGAAAGCAAAAGTAACCCGCACAAGTTTCAGTGTACCAAAGAGAAATTTTATTTAAGATTTTAAGAACAAAGAGAAAGCTTAGAGTACTTCCAAAGAGAGTTGCACGTGGGTCCCTCTCGTGAAGGAAAAGAGGTAAAAGAGACAGAGAGGCAAAGGCTCAAGAGGCAGATGCTGTGCAGAGATGCAAATAGCACCCTCCGTCTCTCCATTTGAAATTGGTTGTAAGGTGCCTCTCGGCATTATTGCCCTTATATATTGGCCACTGATTCTTAGCTTTTTCTATTGGCCACTGGTTAGCTAGGGTACCTCATACCCACATACCCCCCTCTTTTTTGGCGAGAGTTGCTCAGTGATGCACGTTCCTGTGGACCCTCCAGACTTCCTTGTGGCTTTCCTTCCATCCTCCTGGAAGCCCCTTTCTTCCTGTCCCTTCTCACAGGAGACTGTAAAGTCCAAAATCAAGGCACAGTGGAATCAGTGTCTGGTGAGGTACCTTCCTCCTGTGTTCTCACAAGGTGGAAAGGAGGAAGAACCTCTCTGAGGCCTCTTTTATATGCGGGATTCACCCTTAGAACCTAATCACCTCCCAGACCACCCCCTAATACCATCACCTTAGGGGAGGGCTTCAACATATAAATGTGAGGGTACATAAACATTCAGACCATGGCAGACATCGATGGGTGGCAGGGCGAGTACCCATGGCAGGGCAGGGGAAAGGGAGGTGAGAAATGAGGGGGGTGTGGAGGCTGGCTAGAAACACCCCGCATGGGAAGTGTCCCCTGAGCAAGGAAAATGCCTGGGGGTGAAAAGAGTGCTCCCACCTCTGCCCTTCCCCCATGGCCTTGTGCCCCTACCTGACTTGAGCCTAGGTAAAGCCCTCTGCCCACTGCAGGGTTCCAGAGCTAGGAATCTTCCCTCTTATCCCCTGAGAGGACAGACCATTCATGCCAGTCTACTCACTCACGTCCAAAAGCAACCGGCCAGGCAGAAAGACTGGACCTGTGCCTCACCTGTTTCTACCCTCATGGCCTCTACAGGTCAATGCCAGATGGCTCTTTTGACTATCCCCTGCATGGCAGCACCTCAAGGGCAGTTTTGCTGTGTTTGTCTTCAGCCCTGACACAGCAGAATCTCATTCTGTGTTTGCTGAGTGAGCAAATGAATGAAAGTTTCCAACATTTCACATAAGACCCTTCCTCATCTCTGTGTCCCCTGTGCCCACATAGAACCTCCAACACCCATACTTGGAAGAACTGACTGCTCCAAAGTGTCCAGCGGGGTCCCTCACCTCCAAGCTGGGGAGTGACCCTTTGCCACAGGGACCGTCCTGGGCAACAGGGGATGTTCAGCAGCATCCCAGGTCTCCATTCTCTCCCCACCCCTTGCCATGCTGGAACAGTAGAAAATGTCCATAGACACCAAATGTCCAGGGGATAGAATTGGCCTTAACCAAAGACCTTGGGTCCAGACTCTCTCAGACCAGGCTAAGAAGGGGCCACTTCATGTGCAAACAGGCATCAAAGTCATTGCAGTCTGGGCAGCAGGATCCTTAGGACACTTGCCTGTCCCTCCCTTCTCCTAGGACTCAAAGGTCCACAAAGGATAGGAGGACATCTGCGAAGGTCCGCAGTCCTGGTGGGTAGGATCCAGGTGTGTGATTCAGGCTCTGATGCTCCCAAGATGGGAGAGTAGCCATGGTTTCTGGGGTCTCTGGGCCACAGGCGTTCCATGGCTCTCTGCAAAGGACATGAGCTCTGATCACAAGTGAGCCTGAGGTTCCTCTTTTGCTAATAACTGATGTCTGGCTTCCTCCCCAGGCCCTCCTGGGTTGTGAAACTCTTCTTGTGCACTCACCATCCCCTTCTCTGATAGCACAGGGAGCCAGGACCCTCCTCCTCAGATGTGCTGCTGCTGCCCCTGCTGTGGGCAGGTGAGAGGGAGAGGGTTCATGAGAGGGGCTGTTCCCCCAGGGGCCCTGGATCAGGCTGCAAGATTCCTGCTGGAAGAGCCCAAATGGGTGGCAGTGCAGGACGGCCTGTGCGTCTTCGTGTCCTGCACTCTTCTACCCTCAAAATGACCCTGGTAGCAGTTCACTCACTTGCTCACTACCCCTAGTAGTTCACCTATTGCATGCTACTGGTCCCAGAAGGAGGCAAAGAATCCCAGGACACCCCAGTGGCCACAGACAACACAGACAGAAAGAATGCAAGAGACTCAGGGCTGACTCCACCTGCCTGGGAGGAACAACTGCTCCCCAAGCATCAGAGAGGTTGGGTCCTACTTCTTTCAGCTAGAGAGAAGGATAAAATTCAGTTACAGATCCCTACAGTTCTCTGTATGTGTGATGGATAAGGGTCAGACTCGAGGGGTGACCACAGGGGAGGCAGGGGAGGCAGTGGAGGCCACAGGGCAGGGCTGGGCTCGGACCTCCATCCTGGGAGGAATTGGGATAAAGCCTGTTGGGTCAGGGGAGGAGCTGGTCCACAGCCTGCACTCCTCTCAGGGCCATACGTTGGACCAGGGGTCCTCAAACTGCGGCCCGTGGGCCACATGAGGCAGTGTGATTGTGTTTGTTCCCGTTTGTTTTCTTACTTCAAAATAAGATATGTGCAGTGTGCATAGGAATTTGTTCATAGTTGTTTTTTATTTTAAACTATAGTCCTGGCCTTCCTATAGTCTGAGGGACAGTGAATTGGCCCCCTGTTTAAAAAGTTTGAGGACACCTGCCTGGGACCCTCCCTCCTGATGCTGTGTGTCCCCCTCTACTTCCAAGCCCTGACCCACCTGTCCAATAGCTTCATCTTGGACACTCTAGAGTGTGGCTGCTTCAGGACCTTGCCATGATCTGCATGCTGGACCTGTGAGCAACAGATGGCCCCCCATCTTCTCCAGGATGGCAGCTGTGACCATCTCCCTGGGCCCCAAGACCACCCACTTATTAGTACTCACTGTCAACCCACATACCCCAAACTGTAGTAAGAACCAGGGTGAGGCTCCCACCTTGACCTCCCCCCACACAGCCCATGAATCACTCACTCCTCTCCTTCCTCCTCCTAAGCACAGCTCATCTCCATGCCCCTTTCTCCACCCTGACCCTGCTCATTGCTGCAGCCTCACTTCTTCCCTGGTCCCTGAATCCACCTCCCCTATTGGCTCCATCTCTCCCCAGCACAGGCCTCCAGACTGTGCTTCCAGATGCTTCCTCATCTGGTTCACTTACAGTGTGAATGGCTGGAGAACAAGATGCCTACCCCACTTGTTGGATGGGAGGCCTGGCAGCGTCTGTCCCCTACTGGATTTTCCTTCTCCCCCTACATCACCATCTCCCCATAAGACTTGGGTCATGTCCTTCTGTGACTCTGAGAGTTTGCATGTGGTTCCTCATCCTGGAACAGCCTTCCCCCCATTCCTCTCTCTCCACAGCCTGACCATCCTTCAGCTCAGCCTTCAATGTCGTGTATGTGTGTGTGTGTAATTCCTGTAGGGTAAAAAGTGGATGATGAAATTCATTCATTCATTTATAGACTTTGTCAGTAACTATTAATGATCACCTACTCTGTGCCAAAAGTGTTGCACAGGCAAGGGGTTCATCAGTAGATACAGCCTCAGAAATCACTCTCATTATAAGCTGTCATTTTGGAGACTAGAGTGATAAGAATAAAACTGAACAAATAGAGCCTGTGTGACTATGTTAGATGAGTACGTGTGTTTGGAGAGAAAATAGCAAAAAAAGGAGAATGTGATACACTAGGAACAGGTTCTTTATCTGCTGGTGTAAGGAGGTCATCTGTGGGCACAAACATGAAGGTGGTGAGGACTCGGGCTCTGAGTGAGAAAACAGCCACTCACAAGGAGGGAAGGGGGACCAGTGAGTTCAGAGCTCAGAGGCAGCAGCCGGACAGGTGCTGTGGATGCTCCAGGAGCCTGTATCTGAGAGCAGAGGGTGGCAGGAGGAGGGAGCAGAGGGAGGATGATGTGGATACTGAGAGACCTGAGCCTTTGGGGAAAGCAGAGACATGACTGTACTTGCACTGGGATAGGACACTCAGCTGCCCTGGGCAGGGAGACTGGGAAGGTGCCACTGGATCCTCCAGGGGGAGGGATGGTGGCTGAACCAGGAAGCAGAGCTGGCAGGAGGATGTGCTTTAGGAAGTGTGTTGACGGTCAGGCTGACAGAGTTTTATATGGGTGGAATCAGTGAGAGAAAAGGATGACAAGGATGATGCCAGAATGCTCTCTGAGTACCTAGAAGGAAGGAGCTGTGTCCACAGAGGACTGCGGAGAGGAAGGCTTTGTGGGGCAGGTCCATCCTGAGAATCCCTCTGGCATCTGAATGGGGACATCAGAGAGACAGCTGGACAGAAATGTCTGTTGTTCTCCAGGCTGGAGACATTAAGGCTCTAACATGGGGATAGATGAAGCAAATGAAAGGGTAATGTGAGGACAGAAATTCCTCATAAAGTACAGACAGCATCAACATAATACAGCAACTGCACTTCTGGGTATGTGTGAACATAATTGAAAGCAGGGACCTGACCAGATACTGACCAACCCATGTTCACATTAGATTTATTCACAAAGACCAAGAGGTGGGAGTGACCCAAGCATCCAGTGACAGATGATGGATAAACAAAAAGAGGCCTATGCATGCGCAAGATATTATTATTCCTTTAAAAAAGGAATTTCTGACACAAGCTACCAAATGGAAGGACCTTGAGGACAATACGCCAGTCACAAAAGGACCAATGCTGTATGATTCCTCATATTTGAGGCATCTACAGTATTCAGTTTCCCAGAAACAGAATGTTACCAGCAAGTAAGGGATGGGGAAGACACAGGCAGCTGTAGTTAAAGGGTGTAGGTTTTTGGTTTTGCAAGATAGAAAGCTCTGGAGACCTGCTTCACAGCGTTGTGAACATACTTAACGCTACTGAACTATGTGCTTAAAGTAACTATGATAGAAATTTTACATTATGTAATTTTTCACAATAAAAATTTATTAAAAACTCAAATAATGTAGTTTACTCCTTTAACAGCATCAAGGAAAACCACATGTAAAATAATTTGAAAAAAATGTAGTATCAATTTGCGATTAAAACTCCTAGTGGTCTGAAAATAGAAGAGCATATCTGTAATATATCTGTAATAATCCCACTTTGATTCTGAAAGACTGAGAGCTTTCTCCCCTGGAATTGGAAGCCAGGCAGAAATGACTGCTGTTGCTGCTTCTATTGAATGTGTAGTTCTTCCCAGGGCAGTAAAAACAGACAGAAAAAAAGCTGCTCAGATGAGAAAGGAGGCAGTAACCCTGTTTTATTCACAGATGACATAATTGAGCACAGATAAAACCTAAAGTTATCCACAAAGAAGCTACTAAACCAGTAAGTGACTTACTGAGGTAGCATATTGGTTCAAACGACAAAATTCTTGGGGATATCAATATGTTTCCCAAAGACAATTAGAAATAAAATGTTTTTTAAAAGTGCAATTCACAGTAGTATTATAAACATGAAATAAATTTAACAAATATGTGCAAGACCTATATTTGAAAAATAAAAACTATTGCTGAGACAAATAAAAGAGGATCTAAATAATATATTTAAGTCCTGATAGACATATATGAGGGCTGTCTGGAAAGAATGGAGACAGCCCTTATATATTTATACACACATATGCATACAATGTTCACGGAGGAGAAGACAATGTTGTTAAGATACTATTTTTCTCCAAATTGATCCATAAATTCAACGCAAGTTTAAGCACATTTTTGGAAGAGCTTTAATAGAAAATCGAAAAACTAAAATGTCATAACAATTGTCAAAATTGCCACTAAATCCATGTAAAGACACTCCCTGCATTTCTTGTCCCATCTCCCAGGATTCCCACCACTTCCCCCACAGCCCCCACCCACGCAGCAGGTTCTTCAAACCCAGGGGCATGAGTTGTCTCCCAGAAAAGCCTGACGACCCCAGGGGTGGTCACTCTCAGGTCACTCTCAGCCTGGCAGTCCTCATTCCAAGTCCCCTGAGCAAAAAGCTCCCAGCAGAGGGGTCTGTGTGAGCAAAGCCCCAGAGGCAGGGCAGAGGGCAAGGCTCTGGAACAGTGAGGGGGAGGAGGGATGGGCACAGGAGCAGCTGTTTAGAGATCAATCTGTGAGGCCAGGGCAACTCTGGCCAAGGGCACCTTGATCTCCCCTCTCTCACCTCCCACAGCCCCAGTGCTCAGAACATCCCAGCATCTCTGCTGAGCCCTTGCTTTTCCCTGGGTGCTGTGCTGTGTGGTCTGTGCCATCCCACTCACTCCCCATCACCTCCAACACTGAGAGTCATGGCTGAATCCCTCTCCTGCTGTTCCCTGAAAATTCAAATTCGGCCCTGGGTAACGCTCCCCACCCTCTGCCTGTGCAGCCCCCGTCATGGGTCCCTCCCTGCCTCTTCCCTGCTGGGAGTCATGGGTCTGATTCCCCGCAGGACATGGAGGGCAGCATGCTGGTCTTCTCCTTCTCTCTACTCTCCAGAGACAGTGGGATTTATCCCCATGTGTCTGGAGGAATGAATGACAATAAGTGAAGAAAAGGTGGCCTCCCACCATTTAGAAGAAACATAAATAGCACTTAGGAATTCAGAAAGGTTAAATTAAAGATGGCAAATGATACACCACCCATGCAGTCAACAGTACAAAGTTGGTGCCACTTTCTTCCTATCAGATGGATGAGTCTCAGAGCAAAGGGCATTAGCACAGGTGAAGAAAGGGAACTTCACTAGGTCAAAAGTTTAATCATCAGAATAAGATGGAAATTTTACAGTTCCTGCCATGAGAGGCTCCAGGAACTGGGAGATATATGACGTTTCCCCCACTGGACAGTGAGTCCATGAGGACAGGATCTGGGATTGTGTGTTGACCTTGAGGTTCAGAGAGGGGATGATCACCTCGTGGTTGGTGAGGAGGGAGGAAAGGCTGCTGGTAACCTGTCCTCGGCCTCACCCCCCATAACTCTGTCCCTGAGCTATACCTGTGACCTCCTCAAACACCCACAGCCCCAGACTCAGGTGTCCGGCTACATGGGACATTTTGACCTTCCAGAAAATGTCCCCCTGAGGGGATGGGTGTTGACCAAGAGGGTTGAAATGCAGTCCCTGGGCCTCACATGGGGTGGGAACTTGTCCACAGGGTCCCCAGGAGTGGATGTGCATGGTGACAGTCCAACTCCAAAGTTTGCCCCTGCCCTGACAGTGCCTGACTGGGAAGTTCCTCCGCTAAGAAGGGCCACGTTCTGACCACACCCCTGTCTTCCTGTGTAGCCTCCTCTGAGTCCCACAGCTCTCAGTTCCTCAAGAGAAGAACCCTGAGGAGCAGGCTGTCCCCGGTGGGCCCTGGCACCTCCACCCAGACATGCTGCTGTCGCTGCTGCTGGCTCTGCTCTGGGGCAGGGCAAGAGTGGAGGGAGCCATAGGACGCGGGGAAGGCTACACCCTGCAAATGCAGCAGGAGGTGACAGTACAGGAGGGTCTGTGTGTCCATGTGCCCTGCTCCCTCTCTGACCCAGGGGATGGCTGGAAAAACTATAGCCCAATTCACGGCTACTGGTACAAGAAAAGAGCCAATAAACAGCAGGACAGTCTAGTGGCCACAAACGACCCAAATCAACAAGTGCAGGAGGATGGCCGATTCCATCTCCTCGGGGATCCCAAGAAGAATAACTGCTCCCTGAGCATCACAGATACGAAGAGGACAGATAGCGGGTCATACCTTTTTGTGGTGGTGACAGGAAGAACTACAATGATGATATATCAGTACACATCTTCTCTGCTATCTGTGCATGTGACAGGTAAGGCTCGGACTCCCACAGGGGAGAGATGCCCACAGGGGAGGCAGTGGGGGCCACAGGGCAGGGCTCAGCTGGGTCCCTATTCTGGGAGGGGTTGGGGTGAAGCCCACCAGGTCAGGGGAGGAGCTGGACCAGAGCCTGAGCTCCTCTCAGGGCCACACCTTGGATCCTCCCTCCTGATGTGTCCCCCTCTCCTCCCCAGCCCTGACCCATAAGCCCAGCATCTCCATCTCAGGGACCCTGGAGTGTGGCCACCCCAGGAACCTGACATGCTCTGTGCCCTGGGCCTGTGAGCAGGGGATGTCCCCCGTCTTCTCCTGGACGGCAGCGGCTCCTACCTCCCTGGGTCCCAAGACCACCCACTCCTCAGTGCTCACTGTCACCCCACAGTCACGGGACCATGGCACCAGCCTCACCTGCCAGGTGACCCTGCCAGGGGCTGGTGTGACCACGGCCAAGACCATCCATCTCTATGTGACTTGTAAGAGCTGGGCTGGGTCATCTTGGGACCCTGCAGAGGGGTCCCCAGGGCAGTGGGATGGGATCAGAACAGCACACAGGGTCCCAGTGGAAATAACCAAGTGGACACTGGCTTCACCCTCTCCTCTCTTGTGGCTCCTGGTGGTCAGCATCCACCAGCCTCAGTAGTGACTTGGGCTACCATGTCTTTCTTTCCCAGACTCACCTCAGAACTTAACTGTGACTATCCTCGGTGCAAACAACACAGGTAGGATGGGCCCTCCCTGGGATGTAAGAGCAGGGCAGGCAGGTCCCTCCTCAGCTGGACTCACCCTGCTCACCTGAAACCCCTTTGATGGTGGCCCTAGGATGGTCCTCCCCACCCCCATGACTTCCTCAGCCTATGACAAGGAGAGGGTGACATTCATAGGCAGAGCTGGCCTGTCTTCTAAATGTTTCAACTTCGTCTTCATTTTCCCCAATAGTTTTATGTCCTATGAAGCCCAAGGTCCTTCTGTGATTTCTGGGGCCTGAATCCAGCTGAACAGGCCCACTGACGTGGAGAAGAATCTACATCACCTTGTACAGAGATTGGGGCCTGAGCCAGCCTCCGGGCTCCTGCTCAACCTCTCTCTGGGTCCATCTCACAGAGTCTCTGTTTCTCTCAGTCTCCATCTGTGTGTCTGAATCTGTCCTTCTACCCAGTCTGTTTCTGCATCCTTTTTCTCAACATCTTTGTCACTCTGACCTTCTGTCTCTTTCTCTGTAGCAATTACAAACTTGAGAAATGGTTCATCTCTTCAGGTCCTGGAGGGCCAGTCTCTGCACCTGGTGTGTGCTGCTGACAGTAACCCCCCCGCCAGGCTGACCTGGGCCCGGGGAAGCCTGACCCTGTGCCCATCGCAGCCCTTGAGCCCTGGGGTGCTGAGGCTGCCCCAAGTGCACCTCAGGGATGAAGGAGAATTCACCTGCCAAGCTCAGAACCCTCTGGGCTCCCAGCACATCTCCCTGAGCCTCTCCCTGCAGAGTGAGTGTCAAGGGACTACATATCAGACCACCAACAATGACCTAGAGCCCCAGGTCATGGAGCAAGTAGCCCTCGGGGCTCGATGAGGGATAACAGGGCTGTGTTCAGCTCACACTCAGCTGTGAGGCCCAGAATGTCCACGGGGCCAGAGCCCTGGGTTTCCTGCAGGACAGTCTTAGAAGGAGGGAGGGTGAGCCCTGTGCTGACCTGATCCCATGTTCAGGGATGCAGGAAGGGTCTGAAGAACCCGTGTCCAAGTCCCAATAAGAGAGAAAGGACACGGGATAGTGCTTCCACAGGCAAATAGGCCTCATCACACTTCCACAGGAAAATCAAGGCCCGTGGCCCAGGTGGCTCTGGTGGCCATGGGGGAATCTGCTGTGAAGATCCTGCTTCTCTGCCTCTGTCTTATCCTCCTCAGGTGAGCATGGCCCCTGGGACCAAGAAGGGGGGTGGGAAGGCAGGGAACATGACCCCAAATCCCACCTCCCTGTGCTAAAAGGACCAGAAAGGGGTAAGAGGGCCTGGGCCGGGCAGGAGGTGAGCTGGTGGGGAGAATCCCACATGGGTCACGATTCCATCCCCAACTCTGGCTGAGTGTCCAGGGTGGGGAGGTTCCTGCCCTCCTCAAGGAGGCCTTGGGGGCTGGACCTACTCTCTGCTCCTGAGTTCCTTCCTGCCCTTCCCAGGGCACAGGTGGGGCGGGGTGAGGCTGCTGCCCTCTGCACCACGATCCAGCCCCATTGATGGTCCCTGATCTGTTTCCTCAGAGTGAGGTCCCGCAGGAGACAGGCAGCTCAGGCAGCAGCGGGTGTGGAGGACTCCGGCACTGTCACAGGCTAATCCCTTAGGTGAGAGATGCCAGTGTGTCGCCATCCAACATCGCACCAGACATCTTCCCTGTGATGGCCTCCAGGGTTATTCCACTCAGTATGGCCAAGGCCGAGTTGCCAGTCTCCTCCCCAAACAACCCCTTGTCCTGCTGGGAACCCCATCCCACTGATGAGACTGTTGCCTCATCTCTGTAGCCAGAACCAGGGTGAGGCTTCCACCTTGACCCCCCACCCCACAGCCCATGAATCACTCCCTTTTATCCCTCCTCCTCCTCTCAACCACAGCTCACCTCCATATTCTTTTCTCCATCCTGACCATGCTCATTGCTGCGACCTCGCCTCTTCTCTGGTCGCTGAATCCACCTCCTGCCTCCATCTCTCCCCAGCACAGGCCTCCAGACTGTGCTTCCAGATGCTTCCTTGTCCAGTTCCTGCACAGTGTGAATGAGCAGGTTTCCCTCCATTGCTGGTGGACCAAGGTGCTAACCCCATGCACTGGACAGGAGGCCTTGAATGGTCTGTCCCCTGATGGACTCCTCTCCTGACCCCTCCTTTCCCTGCATCACCCAACATCTCCCCACACCCACTGGGCCACGTCTACTGTGACCTGAAACTTTGCTTGTGGTTCCTGTTCCTCAAACACTCTCCCTCCCATTCCTGCCTGTAGGTCCTGCTCATTCTTCAGGCTCAGTCTTACGTGTCACTCAGGGTTGTGTGTGTTCCTTGTTCGCTTCTGTGTGGAGGAGGGACATTCAGTCCTTCATTCATAGGCTCATTCAGGAGGTATTATTGAACACCCACTATGTGCCAAGACACAAAAATGGAAATCAAAACTCCTAATGAGATGCTACTTCACACCCATCAGGATAGCTCTTATTTCTGAAAAAAAAAAAAAAAAAATTATATATATATATGTATAAAATAAATGTTTACAAAGATGTGGAGACATTGGAATTCTTTTGCACTGCATGTAAAATGGGGAAAATTTTTGTTTGTTTTTTCTCCAAATATTAAACAGAATTACCCAGTGATCCAGAGATTCCACACCTAGATAGATTCTTAAAGGACTTGAAAGTGTGGACTTAAGCTGTTATGTTACCAAGGTTCACAGCTGTGTTATTCACAGTCATCAAAAGGTAGAAACAGCCAGGCGCCTGTAGCATAGTGGTTACGGTGCCAGTCACATACACCAGGGGTGGTGGGTTCGATCCCAGCCTGGGCCAGCTAAAACAACAATGACAATTGAACAAAAAATAGCTGGGCCTTGTGGCAGGTACCTGTAGTCCGAGCTACTTGGGAGGCTGAGGCAAAAGAATCACTTAAGCCCAAGAGTTTGAGGTTCCTGTGAGCTGCAACGCTATGGCACTCTCCCAGGGGCAACATAGTGAGACTCTGTCTATAAATAAATAAATAAATAAATAAATAAATTTAAGCAGCCTGAGTATCCACTGATGGTCGAATGGAGAAACAGAAGGTGGTACCTTCTAAGGCTGAGGTATTCTTTAGCCTTATTAAGGAAGGAGTAGAATTCTAACCAATGCTACAACAGGGATGAACCTTGAAACAAAATGCTGAGGGACAGATGCCAGACACAGAAGGACAAGTACTGTGTGATTCTGTGTATGTGATCCGTCTCGAATAGGCAAATCCATAGAGTCTAAAAGTAGAATGGCGGTTGCCAGAGGCTGGGGACAGGGCAGTGATGGCAGGGACTGTGCAATGGTACGTGGTTTGGGTTTGGACTGATGAGAAAGCTCAAGAAATCTATTGTGGTCACAATTATACAACACTGAGAATGTGCTAAGTGCCACGGAATTGTACTCGATATAAGGGTAAAAATGGCCAATATTGTGTTACTTATGTTTTACAACAATAAAAGAAGGAAACTAGACATTGTCATTCAGGAGAAAAGGAGGAAAAAATAAATTAACAAAATGAGAGTCTGTGGTGTCCTTTTGGAGAAAAATCATGCAGGAAAAGGAGTTTGTGTCACTTGGGGGGGTGGGTTCCATATTGGCCAGTGTGAGGAGGTGATCTGTGGGCACAGACGTGAAGGACTCAGGCTCTGTGTGTGAGTGAGAGAACAGCATCTCAGGAGGAGGGATTGCTGTCAGCAACACACACCAGGCATGGTGCAGAAAATAGCAGCCTCACCTCCCTGTGCCCTGGGAGAGGCAGTAAGGAACTCAGGAGCAGAGAGTAGGTCCCAGGAGGAACCAGTGAGTGCAGGGCTCAGAGGCAGCACCAGGCCAGGTATTGTGGATACTTCTGGGGCCTGTGTCTGAGAGCAGAGGGTGGCAGGAGGAGGGAGCAGCGGGGACGATGATAGACACTCACGGACCCAGAACCTTTGGGGACAGTAGAGACACGACTGTTCTTGCACTATGATAGGACCCTCAGCTGCCCTAGTCAGGGAGACTGGTAAGGTGCCACTGGATCCTCTAGTGCAGTGGTTCTCAACCTTCCTAATGCCATGACCCTTTAATACAGTTCCTCGTGTTGTGGTGACCCCCAACCATAAAATTATTTTTGTTGCTACTTCACAACTGTAATTTTGCTACTGTTATGAATGGTAATGTAAATATCTGATATGCAGGATGATTTTCATTGGTTGCAACCCACAGGTTGAGAACCGCTGCTCTAGTGGGTGGGATGGTGGCCAGATCAGGGCTGCAGGGCTGGGGTATGCTTTAGGGTGTATGTTGGAAATCAGGCTGACAGGGTTCTCTAGTGGGTGGTGTCTGTGAGGGGATGGATGACAAGGGTGTTCCCTGAGCAGTTGGAAGGAAGGAGCTGTATCCACAGAGGAGCAGGGATGTGAGGGACGATGTTAATTCTGAGAATCTACCTGACGTCTGAATGGGGATAGGAGGGAGATGTCTGGATCTCAGGAGAGGGGTCCGGGCTGGAGCCATCACAGTGCACAGCTGGTGTGAAGTGAGGACAACAGCTAAGCTGAGAAAGGGTGAGTACAGATGGAGAAGGCACACATATTTATTACCAGTGCTCTCTTGACAACATGTGATGTCTTCTGTCTTGGTAATAGTCATCGTTACAGGTGTCAGAAGATACATCCTTGCGGTTTTGAGTCACATTGCCCTGCTGATTCGTGATGTTGAGCGTTTTTTCCGTACCTGTTGACAATTTGCATGTGTTCTTTAGAGAACTGTCCATTCTAGTCCTTTGTTTCCCTTTTTCACCAAGTTATTTGTATCCCTGCTATGGAGGTGTCGAGCACCTCATGTACTCTGGTATTTTCTCCCTTTCCATAGGTTGTCTGCTCACTCTACTAATTGCTTCCTTGGCTGTGCAGAGCCTTTTTAGTTTGATGGAAATCCACTGCCTTATTTTGCTTTTCTGGCCTGTTCTTTTGGACTCATGTCCCAAAAAAATCTTTGCCTGGATGATGGGAAGAAACTTCATTGCCTATGTTTTTTTTTTTCCCTAGAAGTTGTACAGTTTCAGGCCTTGTGTTTCATTCTTTTGTACATGGCACGAGGTAACTGACAACAGCCGTTTTAATGGAGTGATGGAAAAGAGAGTGAAGCCTTAACTGGAGAAAGTACAGATAGGAATCAGAGACAAGGTAGTGGTAAGAGTACAGACAAGCCCTTGGGGAGTTTTGCTGCAGAGAGAAACAGAAATAGACCTGGAGAAGGAGGGTTTTCTCAGTTCCTTCTCTAGGAGCTCCCAGAGTGTTCAATGAATTTCTCCCTGTAGTACTCTCCCACATCCACTGAGCCGAATGATTGCACACCTAATGTCTTCAAACAAACAAGCAAAAAGTACTGCTTCGCTGTTCTGGAGACCAGAAATCTGAAATCAGTTATCCTTTGACAAAACCAAGGTGTTGAGTGGGCTGCATTCCTTCCAGATAGCCGTTGGGGTGGGGGTGGGGCACGTTGAATCTTACTGTTGTTTTTTTTGTTTGTTTGTTTTTGTTTTTCCAGATTGTTAAAAGCTGGTGCATTTCTTGACTTCTGGCCACATCACTCCAATCTCTGTGTCTGTGGTCTTGCCCCTTTTGTGGAAAAAGAATGAATTCACTGGTATCTAAATGTAAATAAATTGAAAACGTAGAAAATGTAAGATATCACTAAACTCTCATTAGAATAGTTTAAAATATAAAGACCGACAACAACAAGTGTTGATGAGAGCCTGGAGCTACTAGAATTCTGGCTCGTGCCAGGGAGGAGCAGTTAAAGTCAAAACCAGGTGGACAACAGTTCGGCAATTCCTACTAAAGTTAAATATGCAGGCTAGTCTTTAACAATTCCTCTTCTTGTATGTGCTAATAAGGATAAAAACATGTCTGTAGAAAGGCTTGTACCTGAATACCTACAGCAGAAGCTGGGAAATCTCAAATGCCTATCAAGAAGCGAATGAAGGAAAGATCACAGTAGCGCCATACAATGGAATGCTACTTAGCCATAACACCTTGCGAACCAAAGGCACATACCTTGTGAACTCAGTGCACTTTCAAAAAATATTGTGCTAAGTGACAGAACACAGACACAAGTAAGTATTTTAAGTTTCTAAGAAATTCTCCAACAGACAAAACTATTCACCGTCAGAGAGAGCATATCAAGGGTTGCCCAGGCACCGGGGGTTAGAATGGTCAGCAAAGAGACTCATCAAAGTTCTTGGGCTAGTGGACATGGGCATCTGGATTTTGGTGCTCGTAACAGGGCTGTGTACACCTGTAAAACCTCATGGAATGTGCATTTCAAGTGAGTCTGCTTGCTTTCATGTAAATTACATCTGATAAAGTTTATTGTAGAAACTCAATGAGACTCGCTTCTTCATATTAACCTTCTAGTCCATGAATATGGACAGACATTTTACTGTTAAAGCCACATGTACTGGGGCTGGCCCTGGCCAAACTGCAAACAAAAAAAAAATAGCTGGGCATTGTGGTGGGCGCCTGTGGTCCCAGAAGCTGAGGCAAGAGAATTGCCTAAGCCCAAGAGGTGGAGGTTGCTGTTGAGCTGTGATGCTAATGCACTCTAAAAACAAACAAACATATACTGGATTTATTATTATGCGCTACATTCTTACTTAACTTGCAAGAGGTATTATTTTATTTATCTGAGACTCAATTCCTTACATAGCAAATGTGTAAGGAATTGTAAAAGTGTATCTAGATACTACAGTGTATAAAGTTTATCCACACAGGGCAGCAAACAGCCTGATGTCTTCTTAGGTATGAGGAAGCCCCAGATGCTTACTACACTGAGTAAGATAGAAAACCATGTGAGCTGGCTCTGAAATTTTCATTTTGTCTGTATAGTCCACTCGCATTGTCTAGAAATACTGTCTTTGGAGCCACATTTAACTGTGAGATGCAGATTTTTAAAAGGAGATGCTAATGTGGATGATAAAGACCTACGGGGGAATCAAGTTCCTTTCCACACTTACACTCATGTGCAGCACTGATGGAAAAGACATTTCTTCAGCATCAGTTCATAGAAGCTGTGCTCTGCCTTTTATTTTATGCTGCATGGTGCTTATTTTGAAGATGTGGAAACTTTGCAAATCCATGCACTAGATGCCATGGAATAATACCAACATGTTGGTTGACGTGACACATGGCAGCCTCTCCAGGGTCCACAGCTCCAAGGTGAGGATGTGAGGCTGTGGGCAGGAGCATCTGCAGGATAGGGACCAGGTCAATGGTTCCCTTTTTATCTCCGGAGGCACAGATGCTCACTCTGTGTCTGTCACTATACTTAGGACCCCTCTTCATGTCTTCAGCCTCAGACAAGCTCATAGACTCTACAGAATCCTGCATCCTGCAGCACCCACAGCCCAGAAGGGCTAGGTGAGGCTGTGACTTGGGGAACCAGCTCTCTGATACAAACTGGTGCCCAGAAAGCATCTCAGGGATGGAGAATGTGAGACACTCACGTGTGTCCCACACCTCAGATGTCCCCAGAGTCCTGGTGCTTGACAGAAGCCTATGACATGGGAAGCAGGACACCATTTCTGCTCCTTCTCTGCGCCTCCCTGGGAGAGTTTCTGGGGACTCCAGGCCACAGGATTTCCGTAGGTCTGTGCACAGGGACATGAGTTCTGCCCACTTGTGAGTCTGAGCTTCCTCTTCTGTGAACTGCCAAGGTCTCGTGCTCCTCAGCAGCCTCCCATGGGTCCCCAACTCCTTCCCCTCCACCCGCCTTCCTGGTCTCTGTTCACGGGGCACCAGGACCCTCCATCCAGAGATGCTGCGGCCACGGCTGCTGCTCCTGCTGTGGGCAGGTGAGCAGCCTCGGGGAGAGGGGCCGTGGGACTGGGCTGAGCTGACCCTCGTGTCCTCACAGGGGCCCTGGCTCTGGGTGAGAGACTCAGGCTGGAGGTGCCAGCGGCAGTGACGGTGCAGGAGGGCCTGTGCATCTCCGCGCTTTGCTCCGTCTTCTACTTCCAGTACGGCTGGAACGCCTCTACCCCGGCTTACGGCTACTGGTTCCGGGAAGGGGCCAATACAGACCAGGACGCTCCAGTGGCCACAAATGACCCAACCAGAGAAGTGCAGGAGGAGACCCAGGGTCGATTCCATCTCCTTGGAGACCCTGGGAGGAACAATTGTTCCCTGAGCATCACAGATGCCAGGAGGACAGACAGCGGGTCATACTTCTTTCGGCTGGAGAGAGGAAGGATAAAATTCAGTTACAAATCTGCCCCGCTCTTTGTGCGTGTGATGGGTAAGGCTTGGGTTTCAGGGGTGCCCATGGGGGCAGGTGATGGGGGCGGTCGGACAGGGCTGGGACCCTCATGCTGTGAGGGGTTGGATGAAGCCTGTCGGGTCAGGGGAGGAGCTGGACCAGAGCCCTAGCTCCTCTCAGGGCCGCACCTTGGATCCTCCCTTCTGATGCTGCGTGTTCCCCTCTCCTCCCCAGCCCTGACCCATAAGCCCAGCATCTCCATCCCAGAGACCCTGGAGTGTGGCCATTCCAGGAACCTGACCTGCTCTGTGCCCTGGGCCTGTGAGCAGGGGATGCCCCCCATCTTCTCCTGGATGTCAGCTGCCCCCATCTCCCTGGGCCCCAGATCCACCTGCTTCTCAGTGCTCACTGTCACCCCACGGCCCCAGGACCACAGCACCAGCCTCACCTGCCAGGTGAAGTTCCCCAGAGCTGGTGTGACCACAGAGAGAACCATCCATCTCAACATGTCCTGTAAGTGTTGGGCCAGCACACCCTGCTCCTTTAGGGTGTGGGCAAGAGAGGGAAGCACTGGGGACACTTGGTGACTGTGACCTGGAGGCCTGCCCTAGGCCCATAGCAATCACAGGGCAACATTCACACAACAGAACTGTCCTCTGAAGTTCTGTATAATCTATCTCCTGACAACTCCTTGAGCCTCTACTTTTGATTTTTGCCTCAATACTTTTACATATTTCTGGACAGGTGTTATAATCAATTGGCAAAAATTCAAAATGCATGGAAGAGTCTGTCCTCAGGTGTCCATCCTCCTCCCCAGAACCCACCACAGGCTGCCCTGAGCCTTGGTCTCTTCACCTGATGGCCCTCAGAGGTGGTTTGACACCAGTAGCACAGACTGCTCTCGTTCTCCTCTGGTGTTCTGTGCAGTTCCCCTGGAGGGATGGATCCTGACTCTCTGTACGCTCTTTTGCAATGGAAAATTATGGCATTAATATTGTCCTAACAAAAGGAATACTACAATGAATAATCTTAAATCTCCTTCTATGCGTGTATGTCTAAGTCTGTGGGATCAGTTCCTAAAAGCAAAATAGTGGATCATGTGTTCTGGTTTTGAGAAATATGGCCAAATCGTTCTCGATCAAGAGTAAACATGTTTATATCCCCCTAAACACAGGGTGAAAGTGTATATTTTCCTTAACTCAGGAAAGAAGGAAACTTTTTGATTTTTCTCACTATCAGATGAAAACTGGTATCTTCATATAATTTTTCCTTGTGCACATTTTTTGATTGAGATAAAAATTCACATTTTGATCATTTTAAAGTGGTTTTTAGTACATTTCAAGGTTGTACTATCATCCCACTATCTGGTTTCAGAACATTTTCATCATCTCATAAAGAAACTCCATAACCATTGTTCAGTTATCCCCCATCTTCCCCCTCTCTGGCAGATACAGAAACATGAATCTGCTTCTATATCTACAGTTTTGCCTTTTCTAACATTTCATTTAAGTGGAATCATACAAAATGGGGCCTCTTTTTTGTTCTTTTTTTAAAATTTCAGATTAATGTGTGGGTACAATTAGGTTACAATGTTTGCATTTGTTAGGTTGGACATTATTGCAGTTGTGTCCCACCTCTTGTGTCCCAAGAGGTGTGCCCTCACATTGAGCCCTTACATATACCCTTACATTACCCATTAAGTGGGAGCATACCCACCTCCATCCCTCCCCCCACTCTATCCTTCCCCTTCCCCCAAATGGGGCCTCTCGTGTCTGGCTTCTTCCACATAACATAATGTGGTCCATCCAGGTAGTATGTGTGCCTACTTATTCCATCTAAGTCTAAATAACATCACATTTTACAGAGAGACCACATTTTTCTCATCTAGTCATCTGTTGATGGGCATGAGGGTTGTTCATCCTTCTTGGCTATTATGAATAATGCTTCCAGGAACATTCTTATAAAAGCCTTCATCCTTATCTGTGTTTTCATTTCTCTTGGGCATATACCTAGGCATGGAATTGCTGGGTCATATTTTCATTCTGTGTTGAACTTTTTGAGGAAATGGCAGACTGTATTCCATAGTAGTAGCACCATTTTACATTTCACCAGCAATGCATGTGGATTGCAAGTTTGTTCTTCACATTCTTTCCAACATTCGTATTTTCCATTTTTTAAAGAACTGTAGTAGTATTTTCAGTGTGTGTTAACATGATGGTGAAGGATGTTGAGCATATCTTCATGAACATATTGATCATTTGTTTCTTCTTTGGAGAAGTTTTGCCCAAGTCTTTTGTTCACTTGTTAATTGGATCATTTCAGTTGTTTGTAATCTGCAGTGTAAGTGTTCTTTATATATGCTAGTTACTTGGCCCTTCTCAGCTGTATGACTTGTAAACATATTCTCCCACTCTGTGCGTCATTTTACTTTCTTGAGCATATCAATGGTGAATAAAAGTCTTACATTTTGATGAAGTCCAACTTATATATCTTTTCTCTGTCTAGCCACTAAATAGTCAGGGTGTGGTTTGGGGGTGAGACCTGACCTGTTGCAGTCCCACATCTAGGAGGAACCAATGGTCACATCTTATTGGGAGAAAAATGACCCTAGATTATGGACCAGCAGGTGAATCTTCCTCATCGCACCTTTTGGTTGGGACATCAGGGCCCGTGGCCAAGGTGGCTCTGGTGGTCACTGGGGAAGTGGCTGTGAAGATCTTGCTTCTCTGTGTCTGCCTCATCTTCCTCAGGTGAGCACTTCCCTAAGGGCCAATGGGAGTTTAGGTGAGGGCAGGGAATATGATGCACAATTCCAGAATCTCAATACTTGGGGACTTTGAACAGTTTAAGAACACCTGAGGCAGGCAGGAGACTGGTTTGGTGGTGAAAATTCTACCAGGAAAATTTGTAGCCAAGCTGGTGTGTTTCCCAACCTTGGGCCAAATGCCAGAATGGGGAGATTACCACTCTCATCAAGAATGTCCTGGGGCTAGACCTGCTTTCTCCTCTCCAGTCCCTTCATGCCCCTTATAGGGGACAGGGAAGCGAGGCTGCCACCCTCTGCACCCTGATCTGGCTGCACTGACAGGCCCTCATCTGTTGCTCACTCAGAGTGAGATCCCGCAGGAGGAACTCAGCTACAGCAGAAGAGGTTGTGGAGGACGTGTACACAGTCATGGGTTAATCCCTGAGGTGAGTGTTGCAGGTGTCTCACCCTCCCACACCCCATTGGACAGCACTCTCATAATGTCCTCCAGGATTGCTCTGCTCTCTGTGGTTGAAGTTGAACCATCAATCTCTTTCCTAAACTCCTTTCTTCTGCTGTGATCCCAAATGCCCTGTTGACACAGTGGCCCTATCTCTGTTGCCAGAACCAGGATGAGGCTCCCACCTTGACCCCTCCCACACAAAAGCCTCTGAATCACTCTCTTTTGTCCCTCCTCCTCCTAAGAATAGCTCATCTCCATGCCCTTTTCTCCACACTGACCCTGCTCATTGCTGTGGCCTCACCTCTTCTCTCATCCCTGAATCCACTTCCCCTCCTGCCTCCATCTCTCCCCAGCACAGGCCTCCAGATTGTGCTTCCAGATGCTTCCTTGTCTGATTCCCACACCATGTGAACTGCCAGGTTTCCCTCCATTGCTGGAGAACAAGCTGCCAACCCCACTTGCTGGATGGGAGGCTTTGCATGGTCTGTACGCTGCTGGACTTCCCTGGAGATCCCTTCTCTCCCTGCATCACCATCTCCCACAAGCCCTGGATCAAGCCCTTCTGTGACTCTGAGACTTTGCATGTATTGTTTCTTCTCCTGAAACACCCTTCCTGCCCATTCCTCTCTCTACAGGGCCTGACCATCCTCAGGCTCAGTCTTCAATGTCCAATGTTGTGTGTGTGTATAATTCCTGTAGGATATAAAGTGGATGGTGACATTCATTTATTCATTTATGGACTTCATCAGTAACTATTAGTGATCACCTGCTGTGTGCCAGCAGTGTTGCACACCAAGGAGTTCATCAGTAAACATAGCTTCAAAAATCTGTCATTATAAGCTGTTATTCTGGAGAGTAGAGTGATAAGAATAAAGATGAACAATAAAGAATATGTGACCATGTTGGATGGCTATGTGTATTTAAACTTTAAAGAAAACATAACACAGAAAAAGGAGAATTTGATATACAGGTTCTACCTGCTAGTGTGAGGTGATGTGTGGGGACAGATGTGAAAGCAGTGGGGACTCAGGCTCTGAGTCTAGGTGAGAGAACAGCATCCCAGGAGGAGGGAAGGGTGACCAACAAGTACAGGGCTCAGAGGTAGCAACAGGTCAGGTGCTGTAGACACTTCAGGGGCCTGTGCCTGAGAGCAGAGGGTAGCAGGAAGAGGGAGCAGTGGGGAGGATGGTATAGACACTCAGGGACCCAGAGACTGTGGGGACAGGAGATACATGACTTGGCCTGTGATAGGTCCCTGGGCTTCTCTGGACAGGGAGACTGGGAATATGCCATTGGATTCTTCAGGGGGACAGATGGTGGCTGGAGCAGGAGGCAGGGCAGGGGTGAGGACCCACTTTAGGGTATGTGTTGAGGTCAGGCTAACTGACGTGGTCGGTAAGGGGAAAGGAAGAGCAAGGATGATGCCAGAATCTTCATATGAGCATCTGGAAATAAGGAGGTTTATTCTATATAGGTCTGCATAGATGAGAGATTTGAAGGGTGGTGTTAATGTTGAAGTGTCAATTGCTATCTACAGGGGGATATCAGAAAGACAACTGGATATGGTTTAATACATGTTTATGGGTATGGGAGGCTGCCATTCAGTGAAAGACATTGTTAAAATAGCCAAAGAGAGAGTGACAGATTAGGAGGAAATACGTGGAAATAGGTGTCTGATAAATGACTTGTAACCAGGACTCTTAAAATAAAATGATCAGTAAGCAACAACAAAAGCCCATTTTCATTAAAAATAAAAAGCAGCCATTCAACAACCAAGACGCAAAATACTTTTAAACATCGACAGAGTATGAATGACCTTTCTAGAAATATACAGAAATGACTGATAAGTATACTAAAAGATGTTCAACATCACTAGTCATTGGGGAAACGCAAATGAAAACCACAATATCAAACATCATGTTGTAGGCTTTCGATGTGTACAATTAAAAAACAACAACAATAAAGAAACAACCACAATGAGAAACTACTTCACACCAATCATGATGGTTATTATTAGAAAACATGGGGCTGGGCACAGTGGCTCAAGCCTATAATTCCAGCACTTTGGTAGCCAAAGACAGGAGGATTGCTTGAGGCCAAGAGTTCAAGATTGGCTTGGGCAACATAATGACACCCTGCCTCCACAAAAAAAAAAAAAAAAAAAATTGGCTCGGCACCTATAGCTCAGCGGCTAGGGTGCCAGCCACATACACCGAAGCTGGTGGATTCGAATCCAGCCTGGGCCTGCCAAACAACAATGACAACTACAACCAAAAAATAGCTGGGGGCGGCACCTGTGACTCAAGGAGTAGGGCATCAGCTCCATATACCAGAGGTGGCAGGTTCAAACCTGGCCCTGGCCAAAAACTGCAAAAAAATAAAAAAAAAAAAAAGAAGGGGCAGTGCCTGTGGCTCAAAGGAGTAGGGCACCGGCCCCATATACCGGAGGTGGTGGGTTCAAACCCAGCCTCTGCCAAAAAAACAAACAAACAAAAAAAAAAAAAAAAAAAAAAAAAAATAGCTGGGCTCTGTGGCAGGTGCCTGTAGTCCCAGCTATTGGGAGGCTGAGGCAAGAGAGTCACTTAAGCCCAAGAGTTAGAGGTTGCTGTGAGCTGTAATACCATGGCACTCTACCCACGGTAACAGCTTGAGGTTCTGTCTCAAAAAAAAAAAAAAAGCTCTAGAAGAAAGTGTGGGAAAATCTCTTAACGACATAGGCCTGGGAAGAGATTTTATGAAGAAAATCCCATTGGCAATTGCATCAACAATAAAAATAAATAAATGAGATGTGATCAAGCTAAAAAGCTTCTGCACAGCTAAGGATATAACAATTAAAGCAAATAGACAACCTTCAGAACAGGAGAAGATAGTGACATGTTACAAAGCTGACAAAGGGCTAATAACTAGAATCTACAGAAAACTCAAACTAATCAACAACAAAAAAGAAAATAATCCCATCTATCATTGGGCAAGACACATGAACAGAACCTTCTCCCAAGAAGGCAGATGATTAACCAAGCAATACATGAAAAAATAAATTCTCATCCCTACTCATCAGTGAAATGCAAATCAAAACCACCTTGAGATATCACCTAACTCCAGTAAAAATAGCCCACATCCCATAATCCCAAAGCTGCAGATGCTGGTGTGGGTATAGAGAGAAGGGAACACTTATAAACTGTTGGTGGGATTGCAAACTAATACAGCCTTTGTGGAGAGAAGTACGGAGAATCCTCAAAGAACTCAAAATAGACCTTCCATGTCATCCCACAATCCCATTACTAGGCATGTACCCAGAAGAAAAAAAGATCATTTTACCATAAGGACATTTGCATTAGAATGTTTATTGCAGCTCAATTCACAATCATCAAGATGTGTAAACAACCCAAGTGCCCTTAACTCACTAATGGATAAATATACTATGGTATATGTATACCGTGGAATACTATTCAGTCATAAAGAAAGATGGAGACTTTACAGCTTTTGATTTACCTGAATGGATTTGGGGAACATCCTCCTAAGTAAGGTCACAAGAATGGAAAAGCAAGTATCCAGTATACTCAATACTAACATGAAATTAGTAGATGAACAACTACATGCCCACATGAGAGAAAAACACAATTAAATTCAAGAAGAGAGGAAGAGGGAAGGGAGGAGGATTGGTGTGCCCTCACCTAATGGGCACAATGTAGGGGTATGTAGCACACCTCTTGGGTGAAGGGCTCAGCTACAACTTGGACTGTACCTAACAATTGCAAACAGTATCACTTAATCTTTTGTACCTTTATATTAATCTGAAATTAAAACATAAATAAAATATGAATTAAAACAATAGAATGATGATATGATCCAACCATTTCACTTCTGATATGTGCTCAAAGGGTTAAAAGCAGGAATGGGGCCGATTTTTATACATCCCTGTTCATAGCAACATATTCACGATAGCTATAGTGTAGAATTAACACAAAGGTCCATCAACAGGTGCATGAATGAAGAATATATGTTATATACATATGGTGAAATATTATTCAGCCTTAAAATAGAATAAATTGCTGAGACATGTTGCAGCATGGATGAACCTCGAAAATATTATGCCAAGTGAAATACTCTTGTTACAACAGGATAAATACTGTTTAATTCCACTTTTATGAAGCATGTAGAATAGGCAAATTCACAGATGTAGAAAGTAGAACTCAGCCAGAGGCTGAGATCAGGACAAAATAGGGTGTTTTTACTGAACTGGCACTAGTTTCAGCTCCAGAAGACAAAGTAATTTCAAGAGATCAATGTGGTGACTCACAACAATGTGAATATCCTTAATGCCACTTACCTGTACACGGAAAAATGGATAAAATAGTAATTTTTTTGTTATGTGTATTTTACCATGATTTTTTGGGTAAAGAGCTAAAGATTGCATCAGCCACCTCACCGAAAGAAAAACAAATAGTAAACACACCCCTTAAAATATGCCCAATGCCATTTGTTGTTGAGGAATTAAGATTAGATTAAGAATGAGGAAGTATAACATATCTAATAGCATGGCTAAAAACCCAAAGTGGAAGGAAATATTTTTTTTTTTTACTCTTGAAAATATCAAATGCTAACGAGCATATGAAGTAATCAGAATTCTTATCTACTGCCAGCAAGTGTACAAATGGTACATCATCACTGGGGAAGAGTTTAGCAGTTTCATACAAATTTAAACTTACACATGGCAGATAACCAAACACCTGTCTCCTAGGTATTTTCCAAAGAGAAATAAAAACTTGTGTTCATGCACAGAAACCTCTATGTGCCTATTTATAGCAGCTTTATTTTATAGTTGCCAAAACTTGGAAATAAAATTAATATCCATCAATTGTTAAATGTATATAAGATGGGAATCTATGAAAACAAAAGAGTACCAGTCAGAAATTAAAAGGAACTAAGTATTTATTCATACATTTAATCATATAAATGGCCCTCAAAGACATTATGCCAAGTGAATGAATCTAGAATTTAAAAGCTTTATTTCGTATGATTCCTCTTATATGACATTCTGTAAAAAGTAGGGATGGAGAAGTGATCAGCATTTTTTCAGAGATTAAGTGTAGAGGGATGATTGAGTCCCAAGGGACAGCAGAGGGACTGGTTTGGGTAACAGCACTCTTCAGGATCTTGACTGTTGGGCATATTTAGAACTTCATATGATAAAGAGTGAAATTGACAGTATCTGAAATTAAAATACACTAAAAAATTTAAAAACACAAAATGTCACTACACTCTCTCTAGAATTGATAAAATGTAAAGATTGATAATATTAAGTGTTAAGGAGGGTTTGGAACTACCAGAATTCTAGGCATGGCTGAGAAAAGTAGTAAGAATCAAAGCCATGTGGACAGCAGTTTGGAAATTCCTGCTACAGCTAAACATATAGGTCTAACAATTTAGATGTAACAATTCCTTTTCTTGTGTATATTTATAAGGATAAAAATATGTCTATAAAAGACTTATATCTGAATACCTGAAGGAAAACCTGGAAAATGCCTATCAATAGATGAATAGATAGAAGGTCATAGCATGCACATACAATGAAATACTACTTAGCAACATTGTGAACTCTAAGCACAGGGATGGAGGAGGAGCTGCCTTATGCCTCCCCCAGCTTCCCTGCAATGGGTCCTTCAAGTGGCACCTCCTGCTACCACCCAGAAATCAGGACCCAGTGAGGAAGCTACAGGAGCATTGGTCTGAACCAGCAGATTGACATCTTCTATGGGAAGAGAACCTAAAGGCTGATTCTTGGAGATTTTAATATTCTATATGAAATAAATTTATCAACTGTATGTGAGTTTTCTGCTATGATGACATTGCCTTAGACTTTGTAATCTGAGAGACCTGGAAACAAATCTGTGCTCTCTCTCATGCTAAGAGCATGACATCAGGTAAGCTACTTTACCCTGTCTCTCATTTCCTGCTTTGTAAAATGGGTGCACTCGTCTCCTACTTGGATTTCTGCCTCCTTTGTGTCCTGCTACAGACCCAAATCTCATAATAATAGCATTCTTGGAATTTTCTAAAACTCAGAGCTGACCACAGTAAAAATACTGCCTTCACTCCCGAATCCAAGCTTCTCAACATGAAATTCTAAGTCTGAGAAGGGCAAACTTTATTTGTAAAGAGCCAGAGGGTAAATATTTTAGGCTTTATAAGACATAGCGTCTCTTGCACCTTCGCAATGTTGCTGTTGCAGTGCAAAAGCAGCCACACATAACGTGCAGATGAATTATATGGTTGTGTTCCAATAAAGTGTTATTTTCAAAAACAGGCAGCCCATGAGCTGTGGTGTGCGGAGCTCTAATTAATCTAAGTTGCTCTGAATCCCACCCAGTCTACTCCTCCGTGGCCACATCTGACCCTATTTTCTGTGGATCCCATTCTGATTCTTCCCTTTCTGTCCATGTACCCACATCCCTCTTCTAAGAAGGCTCATCAACAGGTCCTCATTAGGCTAATACCATCTTGACCTTCAAAATGAGCTCCAAAGTGGATGTTGGGTTCAGATGGCAGAGGGAGACACAGGCTCATAACATTCCTGCTTGAAGTCCTGATTAAATAATGGAAATCAGTTCAAGCAAAAACTGATTCACCAGCACCCCCAAATTCACCAGGAGTACCCAAGCCATTACAGGGGCAAAAGCATTATGTCATAAGTTCAAAGTGTCTTTAAATAAACAAATGGAAGATTCCAGTGTTGCTAAAAAAATATGCCTGATGCCTAAACCCAAATTCCTTATCCACAGAAAATACAGCTGAGATAGACTTTTATCTATGATAATGGCAGGCGGGTGATAAGGATCAACCTGCCTGCTGAAATCTTAAATACTGACTGTTAGACTTCTGGTCCAGACAAGATGGTATAGACCCATTTTTTTCACTGCTAGTCTCCTCTAAGCACAGTCATAAACTCTGTAAATGGCTCAAGAGAAAATCAAAGGAGAACTCTGAACAATGGTTAGGAGAAGGCCAACTGGCTTAGGACCCCAGGACTGGAGGAACGGCACAGAGGCCAGGAATCTTGCATCTCTCGCCACCTACCCATCACCCCACTGTGGAGGAACAACCAGACCCACCGTTTCCCAGTCACTGACTCAGCAACAGACAGCAGGTAACCTCATTATGCTCATTCCTTCTCTGGGTGGAAGGGGAGCCCCTCTGAGAGCATCAGGGGAGTCTCATATCACTGGAAGAAGAGTTCAGTTAGAGCCAGAAATAAGTGGTGTGAGGTTCTGCCCTTCCCTTTTAGGCCTGAGAATCTCTTCTGCTCAGACACTGAAGTCAATGCACAGAACTGGAGAAAGGGACCCAGTCACATATTCTACATCCCTCACCTCAGTCTGTTCCTTTGTCAAATGTGGAAGTCTAGCCCCTAACTTCAATTTTTATTTTTCTGTGAGGCTGTTATGAAGCAAGATAGGTAACAAAACAGTACAGAAACCAGTAAACAGAGCAGCTTAGCAAGGACATTCTCCTTCCCTGTGGCTCAGCCGGCTGGGGCAGACAGAAAGTGTACACAAGAGGGACATTGTGAGTGGACAGGAGAAGGGGGCAAGGAGCAGGAGAGAGAAGCCTAGCCACTCACTACTGTTTTCTGTTCCTGCCCTGACATCATCCACCCCTCCAAAGCAGGCCTGAATACATCCCACTCTTTGTTCTCCTGGGCTAGAACTGGGACCAGGAACCTCTGAGGTCTTCTGCAGAGTTGGGAGGTATTTGAGCTCAAATCACACACAGAGACAGCTCTCCTGCTTGGGTCTTTCCAGGGGTGGGGCCAGGGTGTCTCATAATGGGTGGAGCATCTTCTCTGGGGGTTGGGGTATAGCCTTGATCAGACTCCAGTGCAGAGGGGGCCTGAGCCCAATAAAGGGCCTGGTGGCATCCTAGATCTGTGCAGCCGGTCAGGGGAGTCTAGTCTAAGACAGGGAGCGTATCCATCTTCATATTTGGGCTCTTTGCCCACTATGGGTATTAACTAGGGATTGGGGCAATCCTGGGGTAAAGACAGGACACAGAGGTATCTCCAGTTACTAGATGGGACTAACAAAGCCAGTTTAGACCATCATTAGTAAGAAATCATTAATCACTCAAAGAGGGATCCTCATGGCATTTCACAGCTATTTCAAGACCTTGGGGGAAATGAGGTTTCCTTTTAATGTTGCAGCTGCCCTGCCCTGTACCCCCAATAACTGCAAGGTTGCTGTTTTTATTTCTACATCTGAGTTGATTTTCACTTTTTCAGTCTGGGACAAGTATTTCCTCTTTTTATGTTTTCTCACATTTCAGTGTGGCGACTTCTGGTCTCTTGCTCTTTGATCTCAACCCCTTCAAGCTCCTATACCCATTTCTGCGCAGACACTTCCTAAGTTTGTAGCCCAGGCTGTCCTGGGTCCCATAGTTGTGAAGTGGCAGGAAGTCTGTGTCATGTTGATAGGGCCCTGAGACCTAGAACAGGAACCTCATGCCTTAGGTGTGCCCCCCCCCCCCAGGGCACCCAAAAAGTGACTCACATCCTCCTCACCTTTGGCCTCTCCAGTCTTCTGGCAGTGCAATATCATTCAGCCATTAAAAGGAGAGTAAGTATTGCGAGATGCTACAACATGGATGAACCTCTAAAACACCACACAAGACCTTCTAGATACTAAAGATCACACAGATCTGGCAGATATTTGGGTGACCAAAATTAGTCTCCAATAGTTGAAATCCAGGGTAAAGGGGACAAAGACAGGTCATAGTACTGAGAAGGCTGGCTGGGGTCTGTTTTCCAAGCACCATGCAGCCAGGCCAAGGAAGCTGGACAACATCCTTCATTCTGTCACATACAAAACTTAGCTTCATTAAATAAGGAGAGATTTTATTCAGAAGAATTATTGCAATAATTCAATTATTGAATTATTGGGAGGAGGAGTATTGTAGGAGGGGAAGGGGAACTACTGCAGCAGGGGGAGGGAGACTGTTGTAATAGGGAATAGAGGATCCCTATTTGCCACAAAACAACAAAAAATAAAACTGGAGCTTCTATCCTGGGACAATCAAACCACAAACAAATATACAATTGAGTAGCGAGGAGTGTTTTGAAAGTGTGCAACTGGTTAAAAAGTGTAATGGGTAAAGTGTGAGGAAAAACAAACAGGATTAATTAAACAAGAGGAACAGACTTACCAGGGTAGGAGGGCAGCCTGGTTCATTAGCACGGTCAAGAAAGGCCTCGCTTGGAACAAAATTGGCGCCCAAACTTCCCTGGTACCGCCCACCGCCTCTGATTGGCTCAAACCCGCCCCGGACACAAAGAGGGGAGGGACTTGCCCTCTCGGCTCTTGATTGGTTCTCGTGTCTGTTAATCAGTTTCCAGACGCGCTTGCCCAGGGACGCGAAGTTCCATCTGCCTCACTGATTGGCTACAGAATACAGCTGTGCAGCCGTTGACCACTTCTAATTCCTTCCCAGAGTTCTGAAACTAGCCCTTTCGGAACCGAATTGAAGCACACACCTCCGAGGCAAACTGGTTCCGCCCAAGGTGACAGACCGGCGCCCTCACGGAGCCGTCCCTGTGCCAGAGACTGAAGATTACTGGTCGCCCAAGATCGCGCCTGGGGCCTAGCTTGCTGGCGTCTTTGGCAGTTGTCGGGTGCGTGGCATGCGTTGGAACTTGGACAATTGGGCTTCCAGTCAGCGTCAGTCTGTGTATCCTTGAGCCGCGAGGCAGCCTGTGGTCGGTTAGGCTCTCACAGGGGACTCTCAGTCCTGTGAGGCCCCTGCGAGTCCCTTGGCGGGACAGAGGCCAATTCTGGATCAATCAGAGGGTAAGACTGGGACTAGTCAGATCATCGGGAGCCCTTTTCTCTGTTCAGTCAGCCAGTCACTGCCACTCCAGTCACCGGTCAGTCCGGAGGGCAGCTGGAGTCTTCGGTTCAGCAGTAAGGCAGCCAGCCTGTCTTTTGGCTAAAGATGAGATGAGTGGCCCTTATGAATCAACCGTTACTCTCCTTGTAAATCATTTAGTCAGATAATCCACCCCCTTCATAGCCTGGCCTCTTCATCTGCTAATTAGGCTCCAAGTCTCAGGTTAGCACTCCCCCCCCATAAAGCAGTCATTCCACACAGTTATCCCACACGTGCCAGTTAATTATAACAGTCATCATCAGTTTCCCTGGAAAATTCGTTTGCCATTAGAGTAAGTAGGTCAGTCGTTCATAAGTCAGTCTTTCCCTTAGAAAATCAGGGGCACGTTTGCACCATTTCCACCTCGCTACGGAAATACACAGTTGGAAACGTGCTGAGAACCAAGAATATCCTGGAGCCCTTCACACAAAAGACAAAGATAAAATTGAGTGATGGTCAAAGAAAATTATAAATGGATGCACGAGGAGTCATTCCATGTATATTCTAGAGAGGAGCAAGAAGAAATAAGAATTTTTTAACTAGACCAATCTTTGTATCTAAAGCACTAAGACCCTCTTGTGTTACAGATGACAAAATAAAAGGAAAATCAGAAAGGGGAAAATACTTGATCAAGGTTGTTCTGTTACTTACTGGCAAAGTCTGAGACAGGACCCAAACAAGGCTCCAACTTGGGGTTTTAAATTGCAGAAAGGAAAGGGGAAAAAAGGCAGTGCAAAAAGAGAGTCGTTATGCAGTGTGAAGGAGAAAAGCAGCACTTCATGGCCTGTAGGCCTGGGCTGTATCTTTATATGTGAGAAGGAAAAGGGGCCATCAGTTTTGATCTGTGGAGGTTAAAGGATAGGGCAGAGAGACCCCACAAAGGTGTCCTGTAAAGCAAGCAGAAATATGGAATAAGAAAGGAAAGGGCTAGTTGCAGAACACTGGGAAGGGATTAGAGGTGGTCAAGAGTGTTTGCAAATTAAATGCTGACAGGAGTTAGGCAGGTAATTTAATAAATAGTAACAAATAGTACCCCATAAATGTGTACAGTTATGATTTAATAAAAATTAAGTTAAAAAATAGTAACAGATATTTTCAGGTACTGATCATATGTGAGGTTCTGGTCTATGAACTCATTTAATCCTAAAAATAACCCTATAAGATGGGTCCTGTTATTATCTATGTTTTACACATAAGCAAACAGGCCTAGGGAGAAGTGAAGCAACTTTCACTTTATAATACAGCTAACCTTCATATCCAGGTGATTCATCTTGAACTTTTTTTTTCAAGAGACACAGCCTCACTTTATCGCCCTTGGTAGAGTGCTGTGGCATCACAGTTCACAGCAACCTCCAACTCCTGGGCTTAGATAATTCTCATGCCTCAGCCTCCTGAGTAGCTGGGAATACAGGCGCCTGCCACAATGCCCGGATATTTTTGTTGTTGTTGTTACAGTTTGGCCAGCGCTGGGTTTGAACCTGCCTCCCTCGGTATATGGGGCCCATGCACCACACTGAGCGACAGGCACCGCCCATCTTGAACTTTTTTTAAAAAAAGAGAGAAGCTGGATGTTTGGATTTTTTGTGGAATATCTCAGTTTTTAAATGTCATCCCATTAAAAAGTTAACTTTAAAAAGTAAGCTTGTAGGCCTAACAAAACCTATTTATGGGTGAAATCCAGCAAGGCTACCAAAAGTTTATGATTTCTGATGCAGGCTGACAGTGAGGGAAATGACTTACCTAGTAATAAAATCACTTAGTAAGTGTAGATGGTAAAGATTAGCTCTTCTTACTTCTGGTCAACTTCCAGGAAGAATCTAAGTATAGTACGTATCACATCAAGTCATAACTGAAGTTACCTGTAACTCATACAGCTGTACAATTTACAACTCTTTTCCTGCATATCTTAACAACCCCATGTAGTGAAGAATGGACTTGACTTTTTAAGGCAAGATGGAATCATGGAAAAGACTGCATTTGGAGTCCAAGGTTGAGTTCGAAATCTGTCAGCCTAATGGCCATGAACCTTTGGACTAGTCACAGAATTTCTCAGGATCTGTGCCTTCCTCTGTGAAATGGTGATAATGAGATCTGTTTCACAGGGTTGTTGAGGGGATTAAGTGAGATAAAAGTAGGCACCAGTCATAGCAGCATGATTCACAATTGAGTCATAATAGCCAGAGTGGAAACAACCCAGATGTCCACCTGTTCATAAATGGATAAACAAAATATTGTATATCTATACAATGGAATATTGATCAATGATAAAAATAAACAAGTACTGATACTTGATACAACATGAATTACCCTTGAAAACATGCTAAGTGAATGAAGCCAAACACAAAAAGCTATATACTATATCATTTCATTTATATAAAATGTCCAGAATAGATAAATTCATAGTTACACAAAAAGTAGATTAGTGATTGCCTAGGACTTGAGGGTGGGAGTGGGGTTTAGGGGAAATGAAGAGTGCATATTAATGGATCTGGATTTTAGGGGAATGCTGGAAATGCTCTGGATTTAGATAATGGTGATGGTTGCATATCTTTATAAAAGTGCCAAGAAGGCCTGAATTATATATTTTAAAATGATTATATGGTGCATGTATATCTTAATAAAAAGATTATTGTAAAAGATAGTTACCAGTAGAACCATGGCTAAATGAAAACCAAAAATTCTGGGGGAAACTGGACACTTCATACCGTATACAAAAATCAACTCAAAATGGATTGAAGATATGAGTATAAGACCTAAGACTATAAAACTGTTAAAAGAAACAAAGAAAAAGCTTCTTCTTGACATTGGTCTGAATAATGTTTTGGAGATGACTACAAAAACACAGGCCACTAAAGCAAAAATAGACAAGTGAGACTGCACCAAACTAAAAAGTTCCTAGACAGCATATGAAACAACAGAGTGAAGAGACAACATACGGGATGGGAGAAAATATTTTCAAAGCATACATCTGATAAGGGGTTAATATCCCAAAATATATAAGGAACTCAACAGCAACCAACAACAAATAACCTTATTTAAAAATGAACAAGGACCTGAACAGGCATTTCTAAAAAGAAGACATACAAATAGTCAATGGTATATGAAAAATGCTCAACATCACTAATCATTAGAGAAATGTAAATTAAAATAGTGAGATACTACCTCACCTGTTAGAATGGCTATCATCAAAACAATAAAAGATAACAAGTGTTGGTGAGGATATGGAGAAAAGGAAATCTTGTACACTATTGGTAAGAATGTAAATTGGTATATGGACCCAAGGGATCCATAAAGTTCAGGGTGATTTAAAATAGTTGACAACTTTACATACATACATACATACATACATACATACATACATACATAAGGAGAATTGCTAAGACAAAATATATCTTGTTTAATTTTTTCTAGGTGGTTCCAAATTGATTCCTAAGGGTTTTGACTAAACCACTTTCCACTTCTGCTACTACTTTTGTAAGCATTGGACATTTTCAGTCTTCTTAATTTTTGCAAACATGGTGGGAAAAAAATGATCACATTCTTTGACATCTATGATCTTGCTGTTCCATCTTCCCTCACAGAAACAGGAAAATTATCAACATGATATCCCAGGCAGGATGAAATGGCCAAGATCCCCACAAGCTGAACCATGGTTTTGATCAATGATAAAAGTAAACAAGTACTGATACATGATGCAACATGAATTACCCTTGAAAATATGCTAAGTGAAAGAAGCCAAACACAAAAAGCTACATACTATATCATTTCATTTATATAAAATGTCCAGAATAGACAAATTCATAGTTACACAAAGTAGATTAGTGGTTGCCTAGGACTTGAGGGTGGGGGTGGGGTTTTCAAAACGCTTATCTATTCTGAAGACATGTTAGTAGAAACATGCTATAATTTTCACCAGATTGTTGAAAATTGCTTCATGTGGCTTGGCACCCATAGCTCAGTGGTTAGGGCACTGCCACATACACCAAGGCAGGCAGCTTCAAACCCAGCCTGGGCCTGCCAAACAACAATGACAATTGCAACAAAAAAACAGCCAGGTGTTGTAGTGGGTGCCTGTAGTCCCAGCTACTTGGAAGGCTGAGGCAAGAGAACTGCTTAAGCCCAAGAGTTGGAGGTTGCTGTGAGCTGTAACGCTACAGCACCCTACAGAGGGCAACATAGTGAGACTCTGTCCTCCCCTCCCCCACAAAAAAAGAAAAGAAAATCGCTTTGTGTGTTCTCTTTTATTGGAGTAAAGAAGGAAGTTTGGCCAGTTAATTTACTGAAAGATCGAGTGTTAGAGAATAAGTTGATTTGCTGAACAAGGAGACCTCTCACCTACAATAGAACTGCAATTGGAATTACCATTGAAATCAGCTTATAACAATCTACTTATTATTAAATAGTCTTCTTAGATTTTGATTATAAAAATCTTTTTTTTTTTTAATTATAGATAAAAATATGCACCATAGATGTGGCCCAACCCATTACCCTCCCTCCACCCAAACCTCCCCCACTCCCTTCCCCTTCCTTGGTCCTTTCCTCATAGTCATGTGGTATAGTTGGGTTGTAGCCTTCATGTGAAAGCTATAGTTTAGCTTCATAGTAGGGCTGAGTACATTGGATACTTTTTCTTCCATTCCTGGGATACTTTGCTAAGGAGAATATGTTCCAGCTCCATCCATGTAAACATGAAA
>CAUYPK010102002.1:0-10242 GCA_963574355.1 Loris lydekkerianus | reverse complement strand
TCGATCAGTATATACCATGACACAGTAGAATAAATATTTATTGAGATATGGAGCTACAAAAACACATGACATTAAAACGGACAAAACCTTTGAAACAACCTAATATTGTATAGATCCATGTCTCTATTTTTATGTCAGTACCATACTGTTTTGATTACTATAGACTTATATTATAACCTAAAGTCTGGTAACATGATGCCTCCAGATTTGTTTTTATTTCTAAAAACTGTATTGGCTATTCAGGTTTTTTTCTGGTTCCATATGGAATACAATTTTTTCAAGTTCTTCAAAGTGTAACATTGGTGCTTTCATGGGGATCACATTAAAAGTATAGATTGCTTTGGGTAGTATGAACATTTTAATGATGTTGATTCTTCCTAGCCATGAGCATGGTATGTTTTTCCATTTCCTAATATCTCCTGCTATTTCTTTTCTCAGGGGTTACATAGTTCTCTTTATAGAGACCTTTCACATCATTGCTAAATATATTCTCAGGTATTTCATTATCTTTGGAGTTACCATGAAAGATATAAAGTCTTTGATTTAATCTTGGCTTGACTGTTATTGGCACATATGAAGGCTACTAATTTGTGGGCATTGTTTTTTTATCCTGAGACAAGGCTCTATTCCTTGACCATTTTGAAGAGTTTCGTAGTTGAGTCCCTGGGGTTTTCCTTGCATGAGATTATGTCATCCACAAAGAGCGGGAGTTTGACCTCCTCTGTCCCCATTTGAATACACTTGATAACCTCCTCTTGCCTCATTGAGATGGCTAGGACTTAAGGCACTATGTTGAACAGCAGTGGTGATTGTGGGCATCCTTATCTAGTTCCATATCTGAGTGAAAATGCTTTTAGTTTCACTCTATTCAATATGATATTGGCCATGTGTTTGATGTAATGGCCTCTATCAGTTTAAGAAATTTTCCCCCTAAACTAATTTTCTTAACTGTTCTCATCAAGAAACAATGCTGGATACTGTCAAAAGCCTTTTCTGTATCTATTGAGAGAATCTTATGGTCTTTATTTTTTATTTGATTTGATTTATGTGGTAAATTATATCTATGGATTTATATAAGTTGAACCAACCTTGCATCTTTGGGATAAAAACCTCTTGAGTATGATGGATAGCTTTTTAAATGTGGCACGGTATTTGGTTTGCTAAGATTTTATGGAATATTTTTGCATCAATATTCATTAATGATATTGGTCTATAGTTTTTTGGGGAGCAGGGAGTGTTCTTGGTCCTTTCCTGGTTTAAAAATCAAGGTGATATTTGCGTCATAGAACATGTTGCAGAGCATTTCTTCCTTGTCTGTGTTTTGAAATAGATTATGAAAATATAGGAACTAGTTCCAATTTGAATGTTTGGTAAAATTCTTGCATGAAACCATCTGGTCCTGGGATTTTCTTTTTTGGAAAATTTTGTATAGTTTATCTATTTCAGTGCTTAATATAGATCTATTAAAAATTTCTAATTCTTTCTGGTTAAGTTTAGGAAGGTGGAGTGCTTCCAGGTATTGGTCCATTTCCTCTACATTTTCATGTCTCTGGGCATAAAGATTTTGTATAAGTTGTTTAGTATCTTTTGTAGTTCTGTGATACCTGTTATTTCCCCTTTATCATTTCTGATTGAAGTTATTAGATCTTACTTTTCTTTTTCTGATTAGTCTGGCCAAGGGTTTATCAATTTTTTTATTCTTTTCAAAGAAACCAACTTTTCGTTTCATTGATCTTCCAAATGATTCTTTTGTTTTCAGTTTCATTTAATTATTTTCAAATTTTGGTTATTTCTTTTCTTCTGGTGTGTTTGGAGTCAGATTGTTCTTCCATTTCCAGTTGCTTGAAATGGCCCATTAGGTTGTTGACTTGCTCTCTTTTTGTTTTCTCGATGAAGGCATCTACTGCTATAAATGTTCCTCTTACTACTGTCATTATAGTATCACACATTATAATTTTGTTCAAGAAATCTAATGATTTCTTTCTTAATCTCATCTATGACAAAGCTGTCATTCATCATAAAGTTATTTAGTTTTCATGACTTTATTTGGGTATGAAGATTTCTGTTGCTGTTGAGTTCAACTTTTATTCCATAATGTTCCAAGAAGATATTTGTATTTTTGCAATTCAAAATCTCCAATTATTTAGTGTAGGAAGCTATCATATTGTTCAGATCATTTAGGGTTTGTTGTATAAATTGAGGTGCACTCAGGTAGGGTGTGTAAATGTTAATTATTAAAACCTCTTCATGTTTTGTGTTTCCCTTGACAAGTAGGTAGTGTCCATCCTTGCCTTCGCTTATTTTTGTTAGTTTAAATCCAACTATGATTGCAACTCCTGCTTTTTTCTGATATCAGTTTTCCTGGATTATTGTTTTCTAACCTTCAACTCTCAGTCTTGTTTTATTCTTTGAGGCTAGGTGTGTTTCTTGGAGACAACAGATATCAGGCCTAAGCTTTTTGTATCCAGTCAGACAGACTGTGCCATGAAGGTACATTGCTTGACCAGCAACTTCCATCTTAGTTCATTTTTGATAGTTCATGGGTTTTGAGGAATTGGTCCTTTCAAATTTATAAGCATATAGTTGTTTATACAATTTCCTTATTAACCTTTTAGTAACTATAGGATATAGTGATAACCTACATTTCATTCCTGAAAATGATTATTTATATCTCCTTTTTATCTCTATCAATCTTACTTAATTGGCTTAGGTCAGTTGAAGTCCACATAAATGAGTTCACGAATAAATTCTATCCCTGACATCATGGTCACTTTGTTCAGAATTTATTTAGTGAATATTTGAAATGTACTCCCCCTAAATAAATGTGTTAAAGCTCTAATACCAATGTTTTTGTATTTGGAAATAGGTTCTTTAGGAAGCAGTTAAGATTAAATGGGGTCATAGGTGTGGGGCCCTTGTCCAACAGGAATAAAGCCCCCATCAGGAGAGATGCCGGGACCACACTTGCCTTTTTTTCCACACAATACTGTGGGAAGACCAGGTTGGTACAGAGTGAGAAAATGGCTGCTCGCAAGTCAGAGAGAGTGCTCTCATCAGAAAATGTATTGGCTGGAACCTTGATCATGGGGTTCCTGGCCTCCAGAACTGTGAGAAATAAATCTCTGTGTTATAAACCACACAATCTATAGTTCTTGTTATGACAACCCAAGCAGAGTAATACACTGACAAAATCAAATGTTTAATTATAAAACATTGATAATAACAAAATTTGTTAGGCACTAGAGGAAAATTGTGCACACAAGTAATTTCCATTATGTATTCTAAACAAATTACCAAGAAATTACAGGTAAATATTGTACTCATACCAAGGTCTAACTAAGAATATAGAAAAATATACCAAAGATAAAGATTGTCTAAGGATTATAGTTAAAACATAGAAGTGTGTGTTTATAAACCAGAACCTTGTATCAGTAAATATTGAAGAAAATAGTTAAGAAAATAAAAATAGTATTAAAAACAGAAAACAAAGACAGAAAAACACAGACAGCAATCTTAGGCTCTAGTCTTCTAGATCATGTTTCATACATTTCAGGTGAAAAACTGTTCATGTCATGAATTTTTTTGACTTGAAGCTCATAGCAAAAGGTGTCTTCTTTTGGTTATTGTCTGCTGTTGAAGGATTCTTAGAATTTTTAGTTCTATGTGTCAAAAAAATGGCACTCCAGGTGCTGAATGTTATAACATTGTATCTTTTCACCTGAGAAACCTAAATCCCAAAGTCTATGTCTTCACACATAATTGTTGTCCTAAAGGTAAAACTAAATCAAAAGGTCTTTTCAACATGATCCCAGGGCATCAGCCTTCTTTGGGAGGGGGGAGGAAGAGTGAAAGAAACACTGTTTGTGCTTGTTGGTGCCAAGGTGGAGTATATTCTATGAGTTAGGTGGATGGCCCTGCCCTGACTGAAATGAGAGCGGAAAGTCAGAAAAGAAACAGCTATACTTAGGGCAACCTGAAACCAGTTCCTGTGATTAGTCAGTCAGCTAGGACTGGAGAGTGGTTCTCATGGTTCTGAGAGCAGGAAGCTACACTCTCAGTCACCTAAGCAAGAGCTTCAGATCATTTTCTCACTTTGCTCGTTTGAGTTCTACAATGATGTTGGTTATCTGGACTTCTCATGAGGATCGAGGGTGACAGGGTCATAGGAGCAATAAAGTTTCTGGGGGAGGCTTTGCAGAGTTCTTCAGTACCAGTGGCAGCAAAAGCAGCAGCAGTATGAAAGGAGAGATTAGACTTCCCCGTGTTGGAAACAATATAAGGGCTTTTGTTTTTCTTCTTTTTTCCCTAATGTCAGAGTTGTGTCTCTCTAGCAAAGAAATCTTTAACCTACCCTGAGAACAAGCTGACAAGAATCATGAAGGACAGAGAGAAGTGTTTGCAGAGGCCACTGAGGCTTGGGCTCTTGCTCACCTCCCTTGGTCATAGTTCCATTACATGCTAGTGATGGGTGAGTCATGTGTAAATTTCTCCACTAATGCTGATAGTAGCAGCTAATCTGCCCTTGGTTTGTTGGCTTATTTCATGAAAAATCCTTTCCTAGATTTGTTTGGCATTTCTCTGGCATAAGCTAGTAGCTTTCATGAAAGTTTCAGAGATTATCATATAGATAAAACCCCAATGACTCTCTTCTGAATCCAGTCAATAACCAGCACTCTTAATGCCTTTTCAAACCTTTCAGAAGGTCTCCCTTCTTGAAAAATTGGATACAGAGTCTCATTAGGGGAGTTTTCTACTTGTGGAGTGATGAAGCTCCTGTATTTTCTCCCCCCATCCTCCCAACCGGGCTTTTATAATAGCCGCCATCTTAGAAAGCACTTAACAATTAATTAATATGTTGGCCATTTTTAATATGTTTCTTTCTGAGGCTTAAAGCTCTTATTTCCAGCATTATGAAACCTTGGAGTGCTTACACTTGCCACCTGTGTATATCACATCTCTCCCATCTCTTCTTATTTGGCAGTTCATGGTAAGTGAAGTAGAGTTTGCTATACAAATTTTACCCAGGTAGGGGCAATTTACATTTTAGGAATAATTGAAATTTGTTAAGGCCTGTATTGGCTGAAATTATTCCATTTCCATCTTAAGATATGACCCACCAATGGACAAGATTTAAATCTGGAATTTTTAGAGACTGCTTAATAAATCATTCTTCAAGACATAGTCAATTCTTGATTGGAGAAAAGAGTCCTAGATTTCCTTTCTGGGGTAAAAGAAGAAGAGTGTCAGGATTTAAAGTGTTGTCACAGTTGAGAGAAATGTGCAGAGAATAAAGTGATGAAACTCCATGAGAGCTAAGCCAAGGCACCTAGCACTGTAAGCAGGAAGGACTGTAAACACACACCAGAGTGTCAAGGAGGCCTCTTACCACTGAGTCAGGACATGTCTTCATCCCTCGTCTGCTGGACCAAATACGCTGTAGACAAGGCAAGTAGGTTTGGCCTTTGATCTAAAGAAAGTCTGAAGTAAAAAGCTGCTTTACCAGTATTTCTTTGAAGCTGAATCAAGGGTTTGTTCAGATCGAGCATGTACAAACAGGTCTTGTAAAGATTTATGATAATTAGGAAGGCCCGGGCTGGAAAAATGAAGAAAATCTCATTTTAAGTCAACAAATACCATCTGTAGGTCCTGGAGGAGAGGTCCAATTACCAGGAATTTGTAACATCAGTCATAGCAAGTGATCATAGAGAAATTTGGCACCCATTGCCAGTAAGACTTAGAAAATCTCCAAATTGTCTCCCAAGGAGTGTTCTAGAAAAATTTGTAGTGACATAATCCGTCAGGATTAATGCATTTAATTCTTTGGGATCAGTCACCATTCATCCAATATGTTTTTGACAAAATTGTTATTTTTATTTGAAATTACATTAAGCATGAGTAGATGAGGGAATCAACCTTAGTGGTCAGTTTGTCTTGGGATGTAGCAGCATCTTAGCTGTGTACAACTGGAGGGCAGATTCACAGCGAAAACAAAGGTCCTCGTCATCCTGACTGTTTGTCAACATCCTGGGTCTCAGGAGCCCTGTGAGAAGTCAGTGCTCAAGGAAAGTGCTGAGTTGCACAGAAAGCTAAATAATTGCTGGTTACCTTGATATGAAGCAGCACTGGAGAAGTCAGGACAGAGATCTGTGACAATGAAATAGCTGCAGACTCAGGCAGCACTGAAGGTAAAATGGTGGATTTTTTTCCCAATAGAAAGCGTCACATTTCATGAATACTTCAATTGTGCTTAATTTGAACAAAAATATATTGGAAATTCAGTGTCCAAATCAGCTGTAATCTAATCATGAATTAAGAGTACTCAAGGATCTCAAAAATTGCCCCTGGGAAAGGTTGTGTTTGGAACATGACATCTGCCTAATAAACCCAGACTGTGAAGATAGCAGGTGTGGGTTCTCAGCAAGGGTCCCAGATGGTGACAGTCATGGGATTTGAAGGACAGGTATGTGACCACAGCAGGATTTGTGTGGCACTCCTAAGTGTAAAAATTGTGTCAGGTTTTCTTTTAATATTTAGAGAAGTTTTTATTTGTGAGTTTAAGGGTAAAATATGAAACTGGACTTTGTTTTCCCCTCAGAAAATGATAAATAACCCTTCCGTAGTTACTCACTTATATTTTTCTTTCTCTCTCTCTTTTTTTTTTTTAGCTAGTGTAGGACAATTGTTCTGCTCATGTGATTTTTTATTTATAATACTTAGATGTATTTTTATTAAACATTTCTCTCCTCTGGTGGTTAATGACTGGGGTTGGAGCAGCTAGTTGCTACATGTAAGGCCGTCACTATATAATGAGGCTTTCCTTGTTTTTCTGGCTTTTGTTTCAAAAGTCCATCAAAGTGTTCAGGACTCTTTTATATTCCCGTACTTGTTTTTATATTAAACTATTTCTAGTTTAAGGTCACTCATAACAAGTAAAGCTCTGAGGTCACATTTTTTGCAGGGTCTACTCTTGAATGGTGGCTATAGTGATTAAAGAACTTATCCTTGGAGTCTTCAAAAGATTGGTATTACATCAAATCTATTCATACAAGACCTTAGAGATAATCTCTGAAACATGTTGGCCACTGCCTATAGCATTTCTAAATCTCTCTGATTCTCTGCAATTTCTCACTATCTTCTCATGCAGATTCTCATTTTTTTATTCTTTTATTTTTTATTAAACTTTTTGTCTATGCTAATCTAAAACCATTAATAAAAATCTGTTGGCCATAAATTATTTTCCTCAGGATACTCTTAATTCACCTGCAAATGTTTGTTTACCTTGATTTTGCTGTCACGAGCTTTCAGCTCAGTGAGACCAGGGCTGAAGAACCCGCCTAGGGACTTGGCTGTTGCAAAGGGATTTAAATACAGGAGCCAACTGAGCTTTTGGGTTTCTGCCTGAGTTGAAGGGAAAAGGGCGGACACAGGATGAAAGGGAGATAGAGGATGAGGAAGATAAATGGTAGACTGAAAGCCACTAATTTCAAGTTATTACTTGGGATGATCTCAAAGAAAAATTAATTAAGATATTTTACATTTTTGTTTTCTTTGGCTAAATAATTTTATAAGAAAACAATATGAGTATCAGATTTTCATTTAGCATCCTTCTCTTTCCAATAGAAAAATATTCAGATCAATAAATGGAATTTTGCTATCATTCTCTCCTGATGAACCTCTCAACTGAACAATTCCATTCCTATCAAAAGTTACCTGAAGTAGCGCTTTGAACCTAAGCTCTTAGGAAGATATTTACGTAATTTAATTTGTGGAATAAATCCATGTAAGAGAATTTGGGGCAAGGGTCCAGCCCAGGAGAGTTACAGACTTAGGGAAAAACATTGCTTACATATATTGTGTTTCAGATCCCAACCTATTCTCAGCTTTCATCAATTACAGATTCAACAGTCTTTGATTCTGAGTAGACTAAAGCTTAGAGATGAATTTGACTCAGCATGGGGTACTCACAGAAAATATATATTACAAGGCGGTACAAGGCTTTCCTCATAAGGTCTCGATAATAGACCTGACAAAGTTTGTACAAGGGTTGCCAATCAGGAGGAAATTTTGCACATACCTTAGTCTTACTGAAGGACCATAACTCTCTGTTTTTATCATTCAAGGTAAGCCTTTGTTCACTTTACCTGAAACTTTATTGCTTATACAAATCAATAACAATTTAATACATTTCTTATCTAGTTCACTTCTAGGACCACCACGATCAACTAGCCAACACCATAGGTCTGCGTAAATCAGACTATTCAGACTGATACCTTGTCTCTGCTATTATCCAGTGTTAACATTTCTACCTTGCCTTTGGCAATTGAGTGCCACCATTCGGCCCCTGCCACCCGGGCACTCACTAACTACCATCACATTTTGGTTTTCCAGTGGGTGACTGTGGTTTCCACTATGAGGTCTGGCCCACAGAAAAGAATAATCATCATCTTCAAGGATGCTGGGACTCACTCCCCTCACAAATTCTTTTTTCACAGTGTGGTTAAATGTACGTCTTCTTTCTCAGTGTGGGTGAGTAGGTAATAAATTACAAATACACTCTAACATTCCAGTCTCTGTAAATTTTTCAGTCTCTTCCTCTGCATTAAATCAGGGGTGTCAAGTGTTTCTACCTCACCCCCAGCGGGCCATCATCTTCTTTCAGTCAATCATCCAGACAAGCTGTTAGGGCCCTTTCTGAGGTCCTGAGCTACAGTCCCTCATTAGCTCAGATCAACACATTCAACTTGATCCAGCTTGAGGCTCCTCCCACTGTCATCCCTCACCCATCATATTCACCCTAGCACATTCTCTGTTTCTGCATAGATTACAAGACTCCATCACTTCTTCTGGAACACAGTGAAGCTCCTCTTGGATTGCACATTGTAGCTTCCTCAACTTTAGGAGTCTGCTGGGACTTGAAAACTCATCCTTAAAATTCTGTTCCTCAGTAAGCACTCTTGGTGCCAAAATTTGTGTTAGGAAATGTTCTTCAGAGAAACAGAAAACATAGTAAATATGTATGTGTGTTTATTTATATGTGTATTTATTTAATGACTTACAATGGGAATTTGTTCACATGGTTACAGAGGCCAAGATGTCTGCAACCTGCCCCACACAAGCTGGAGAGTCAGGAAAGTCAGTGATATAATTCAGCCTAAGCCTAAAATTTAAGTCTGAAAGACAGGGACCCAGGGAAGCGGGTCATGCAATTCAGTCTGAGTCCAGAGGCAAGAGAAGGAGTGGCACCAAGCTCTGAGGCCAGGATAAGGGGGATGCTACAGCTCACCTGCAGGCCTGAACACTGTTCCTGTCTTCAGGTTCTCTCTGGGTCCTCAGCAAGTTGGACAACACCTTCCCACACTGGTGAGGGTGATCTTCTTTACCTGGCCTACTGATTCAAACACTAATCGTCTTTGGAAACTTCCTCATAGACCCACCCAGAAATAATGTTTACTAGCTCTGTGGGCAGGCTAGTTGACTCATAAAAATAATCATCAAGAGGGTTAAAGGTTCGGCAGACATCTCACTGCAGCGCCTATACCAATGAGTCATGAAAAAGGTCAGTATTTTCAGCCTTTGAAGCAATGCAACTTAAAGACATTATAAAACACTACTGCACATCCATCACAATGGCAAAATGTAAAATATTGATTAATGCCATATTCTCATTAGGATGTAAAAGAGTGGGTCACTTAATCCCTTGCTGGTAGGAATGGTAAAGCCACTCTTATAAAAAGGCAGGATGTGCTGTTGTTTTCTTTAACAAACCAAGCAAGTATTTACTATATGGTCTAAATTTGGGCATCTCCCCAGAGAAATAAATGCTTATTTTTATTTTTTTATTTTATTCTTTTTTTATTATTAAATCATATCTGTGTACATTAATGCAATCATGGGCATAATACACTCGTTTTGTAGACTGTTCAAGACACTTTCATCACACTGGTTAACACAGCCTTCCTGGCATTTTCTTAGTTATTGTGTTATTGTGTTACCTTATAAATGTAAAGACATTTACATTCTACATGTACTAAGTTTCACATATACCCTTGTAAGATGCACCAATCACCCTCTCCCCATCCTCCCTCCTCCCTCCCCTCCCTCTCCCCCTTCCCCCTATTCTTAGGTTATAACTGGGTTATAGCTTTCATTTGAAAGCCATAAATTAGTTTCATAGTAGGGCTGAGTACATTGGATACTTTTTCTTCCATTCTTGAGATACTTTACTAAGAAGAATATGTTCCA
>CAUYPK010102001.1:0-24842 GCA_963574355.1 Loris lydekkerianus | reverse complement strand
AGAGGAGAGGAGAGGAGAGGAGAGGAGAGGAATAGAGAAGAGGAGAGGAGAGGAGAGGAATAAAGAAGAGGAGAGGAGAGGAGAGGAATAAAGAAGAGGAGAGGAGAGGAGAGGAATAAAGAAGAGGAGAGGAGAGGAGAGGAGAGGAGAGGAGAGGAGAGGAGAGGAGAGGAGAGGAGAGGAAAATCAAATTTTCTATACAATCCTACTTCATACCTGAATTTTTCCACATAGACCCAAATCTACCTGAAACCTCCTTTGGAGAGTCTGTAACATGAAAGTGCTGTTTTGACAGACACATCACAATGTTCTTTACATTTCGTGTCTAAATTGAAAATGCTGTTTTTATACTGCGGCTGTTTAATAGTTTCTCTGCCATTGCCTCCCAGCAAATTTGTGGCTTTCCTATCTTCTTATTTTAACACTTGTCATGTAACCTTCCATCTCAAAAGGTGAAATCAAATTACTTCTTGCTGGTAGTTTGCTTCGCAGTAAGCCCACCTATGGATGTGGTACCCAGTGAGTTAGTGATGCTCCGTCTTCTGCCCGCGTGGCCTCTCGGGTGGATGGGTATCTCTTCTTAACATCCGTGCATCTTGCACTGACAAGAAATCATTGTTCGCTTTTGGGTGCACTTTTCCTTTCCCCTCCTGAGACTCATAGACTTTCCCTTACTTAGAAGAGATTCTCCGTTCGTCCCTGCCCAACTGTGGTCATCTTTATCCCATATCTTGCTTTTTTTAATGCTATGTCTCTGCCATTGGCTGCTTGAAAACAGTTAAGTTTTGTGCTTTTGAATCTTATTGTGAGTCATCCTAGAAGACTTGTTTCCACACAGCTGTTTAATTTCAACTTTGCTTCTTCCAACACTCCTTTTTATTTCTCAAGTTACCTTTCCCAACTACCTCGGCTTGGTCCTTCCTCAGGAGTAATAACTGAGTTAAGGTTTAGCCCATGGAAGCAGCATGCAAGAGTGAAACTCACACAGGCTGGGACATGAACCCTGGTTCTGCTACACACGAGCTGCGTGGCCTTCAAGCATTCAGAACTAGAACATCTCTTTTAGTAGAACAACAATAAAATTAGGATAATTATAGAGACCTGTGGGTTTGCTGAATTTAATGTAATTTTCTCTGAACTTTCCATGCATTTTTTTCCCTCTGAATATCTGCACCTCCTCCATAATGTAATTGTACTTCTCGCTCTGCTGCTCTCTGCTTCTCAACATTATATTGTAATTATTTCTCTAGAGACAGAACAGACTGTGATGTGAATTCTGGAGCCATACGCTTGGCTATGAATCCTGGCTCTAAGTTATTGAATATTTTTTATAATTTTCTTGGACTCTATCTTAGTTTCCCCCTCTATATAATGAGAATTGTAATAGCACTGACATTGTATGACTATTGTAAAAATAAATTGTGTAATTCATGTCATCGTGTCAGACATCCAGCAATTTCTGAGTCAACATTAGGAATCCCATTTAACTGTGACCTGTTTGATGGCAATATTTGTTTCCCTCATTTATTTTTCTTAGAAGTGAGAATATTATCTTGAATTTAGTAAGTGCTCAATTAATGTTTAACGAATGGGAAAGCATGAATGCTTTCTGGTTCATTTAAGGCACTTGACAAATATTTGTTTTTCTTGTGACAAGTTGTAATATTAATAATTTCTCTGTAGGGTGAATGAGCACTGCTATCCTACTTGGGAGCAAGTTTGTTGCTGAAAAGTTGTGTGTATTTAGTGCCATTAACTGGAGATCAGGTGCACAGAAACCCAGGTGTTATCAGTGTTAGGCTGAGCTATGCTGTCTCTTGAACTGTGTGTGGGTATTCAGCCCACAACCCTGGAGCCCTACATCCTGGCCAGTGGTAAATATTTCTTATCCATGAAGATGTTTTTCATGTAATTTATTCTGGCTTGTGAGCCAAGGCATGAGGTGGCCGGCGTCCAAAGTGTGTGTCTGACAGCAGCAATAATCAAAGGCCATTTGAAGTTCCAATCTATTTCTAAGCCAAAGACTAATTAAATATCTTTGAATTGAAGGAAATTAGCCCTTGATATGTAAGTGGAAAACTACTTGTTTTTCTTCCTCTCCAACCTTTTAGAAGCTTGGAAAAACTCAAAGAATGGCAGTAACCACTCTCTATACTAACCACTCTCCACCATGTCCACCACAGCCAGCTTTAGTAATTTATTATTATTACTGATAACCATCAAATTATGCTGCTTGGGGTCCAACTATTTCTTTCCTAGATAACAAACTATTGCCCTGTTTCATGGCATTGAAAGATAGCTTAGGAAAAGTTTTCTAAAACCAAAATGAGTTCTTTATTTTAAAACCTTCCTTAAAACTTTTGCGTTTTGTAAAGAAAAAGGATGGGGAGGGTGGGAGGGAGAAAAAGATGGTTTGAGAAAGGCAAAGTAGAGTAAACCACTAAGGAAAAAGTTACAGGCACTTGAAGTACCGAACAGTTTACTTGTAGTTGACTAAAAATAAATGTGCTTCTTGATTAGTATCATATAATTTTTAGGAAGTATGACATATTTATCTTATTGCCATCCTAATAGAAGAAAAGAAGAACAAATGGTCAGAGAAAATAAGCCTGTGTTTGGAAAAACCTTCTGGTACAACAAATCTTCTGGTATTTTGCATTGGTAACTTCATTTGGGTTTGATTAAGCAGCAAGTAAAAAGATGTTGACCTTTGCGACAAGAGGGTTACCAAACCTTCCTGAATATCATAAGGCTATGAGTGAGTTCAAAGTGCATTACTCAGCATGTTTCATGATATTATAAAATGAACATTTCTGAAGGATGGTCGTACCAGTACAGCAAGCAAGTAGGAATTATTGAGGCGTATAGGGCACACTCTCAAAGGGTCAGAAAACTCAGCGGTGCACAAACATCTGGGCCAATCTCAGTGTGTGTCCAACCTATCTGAGGAGCTGCGGATTTTGCAGAGAAATTCTACAATACTAAGGTATTATAGGAACTATTTGCTGAGACTTGAGGCTCACGAACCATAAAGGTTGCTGCTTTACTGGTCGTATATGTGGCTTCTTAGAGAAACGTGCCTAGTTTTTTCAGTGTCTTAGCCAGGAGGCTGCTATAGGTTGGCACAAATAAACTAGTCTGAAATACTCTTTAGATCTCGGAGAAACTTTATTCTCATAGTACTGTACCCTTTAAGAAGACACAGTTATGGCATCATTAAGGGCTTATACCACCGCTTGTCACATTTGCTTGAATCCAGACCTAGTAGTTTATATACTTTGAGGCCCTGTTTTTTATGTAAGTGGTTATAAATGTAGAAACATTGCAATGGAGGGTGGTAAAGGCTATTTAGCGTATTTGAGATTTCAAAGTGCCTGTCATTTCAGACTGAGAATGCTTCCCTTCTGTTTTTTGAGTAGAAGTGCAGATTAAAGGTAGATGACATTCAAATATGATGCATAAGAATAAGTCAATATTTTGTGTGTCTATTCTTTCATTGGAACGCTTCTGTTTCATTTATTAAGTTAATCTCCTCTCTAAAATATAGTTGAGCTTCTCCATCCCTAAGGAAGAGGAAAACATTGTTTCAGTAAAGAACACATTTAATTCAGAGCTTTTGTAAAAAATGACATCCTGTCACAGCTTTTAATATTATATAAACAGATTTTCTATGTTTCATAATTGAACTCCAAACATACATACGAGCTAGTTGTATGTTATATGTAACATAAAGTATGTAATAGAAAATAATGTTATATACCTTTAAACTATACAATTAAATTATAAAAATAAAAATGAATGTTTTCCTATAAAGTAGAACATTTTATCAGCCACAAAAGCAAGCAGTTACAGCCACAGTTAAGATTTTTCATGCCGCCTTAAAGAAAGATGGAGACTTTTCCTCTATCAAACTTTTTGATATTCATTAGTCTAATAGGTGAAAAATACAATCTCATGTGATTGTGATTTGTGTCACTACAATTTGAAAGAGGGTGATCATTTTTTTATATTTTTAAGACCCGTTTGTATTTCCTTTACTGTGATCCATCTGCTCATACCCATTTCCTCCCCCTTTTTTGGCTTATTGTTTGTGTTATTATTGATTGTAGAAGCTGTTTATGTATTAATAAAATCAGCCTGTTGTATTTTTGAATTATAGAACTTTTCCTCATCTCCCATTTGTTGTCAGTTATGTTTGTTGTAAAGTTTTGGTATGTTTTGAAATGTCATAAGTTTAGTTTTCATGTATTGAGTTTGTGAGTCTTGCTTTGTGCTGTTCATAGGAAAGCCTTCCCCATTCTGAGACCATCAATACAGATTTTCCATGTGTTGTCCTGGTTGTATTAGGGCTTCACTTTTCATAATCAATCATCCGATTCATTTAGAATTTGTGAGCTGAAAGGTGTGAGGTAGGTAAGTCATCCCTTTTTTCTTTGTTCATTTCAGACAGCTATCCATTTTTCGCAAACATTTTCCTGACCTCACACCTTTTCTCTAATTATTTGGGATGCCACCTTCATTTCGTACGTGCTTTCTGTATATGTATCCCGTTAGCCTATTTCCCATCCTTGTTACTTCTCCCATTGACCTTCCCGCCTGTCCATCACACTGCTTGATGATGTGTTTCTAATGTCTGGAGAGCTGGTCCCCTCACGGCTCCACTTTTTTGAGGAATAACTGAATATTTTTGCATTATTGTACTATGTGAACTTTAGAATAAACTCGTGTAATAATTGCAGCAAATAAACAAATATTCTAAAGTTTTTTGTAAAATTTTGTAAATTTTGTATTAAATTGGGTATTTATAACTTAGAGAAAACTGTCACTGTTTTAAAATTATTTTTATTGATAAATCAAAGCTGTGTACATTTGTGCAATCAAGGGGTACAATGTGTGGGTTTCATGTACAATCTGAAATATTCTCATCAAACTGTTCAATGTAGCCTTCATGGCATTTTCTTTTATTTTATTTTTTATTAAGTCATAGCTGTGTATATTGATATGATCATGGGGCATCATACACTAGTTTCACAGACCGGTTGACACGTTTATATCACACTGGTTAACATAGCCTGGAATATTATGCAGCCTTAAAGAAAGATGGAGACTTTACCTCCTTTGTGTTTACATGGATGGAGCTGGAACATATCCTTCTTAGTAAAGTATCCCTAGAATGGAAGAAAAAGTATCCAATGTACTCAGCCCTACTATGAAACTAATTTAGGGCTTTCACATGAATGCTGTAACTCATGGCATTTTCTTAATGGTGAGTTTTGTTTAACATGATGGGCTATCTTTTCAATTGTTTAAATTTTCTTTTGTGTTTCTTAGTAGCATTTTAAAATTTTCTCCTGTCAGCTTTGCTTGTTCCTTAAGATTTTCTAGGTGTCTTACCCTTTTTCTGGTATATAAATTGTCACTTTGCTAGTGTGTATGTGAAAGCTGTTATTTCAGTAGATAAAGTTTTCTACCCTGTACCTTTATTACTTTATTACATTGTGTATCATTGTCAAAGCTCTTCTGTGAATACTCTTAGATTTTTCCAGGAAAGCAAACATATTATCTGCAAATAATAATAATTCAATCTTCTTTCCAGTTTTGGTTCTTCTTGCCTTTCCTAGTGTCGTGTCTTTAGCTAAAAAATCATAAACAGTAGTGATACTTTAGTAGTGATGTCTTCACTTCAGTGCTAACATTTTTAGTTTTTTGTGATTCAGTAATAAAAGCCCCTTTTCTCTCTCTTTTTGTCTCATCTTTATATTTGTCTATACACACATGTATATAAATTTTGTAAGGGTATGTCCAACTATTCCATTTTGTTAAGCAGTTGTGTTAAGAATCAATGTAAAAGTTCTAAAACTGATTTCGATGGATGGTGGGAGGTTGCTTGTGGATACAATGTTTGTTGCTTCAATGCTCCGAAGGCTCTGACTTTACCACAATGCCCTAAATATATTAATGTAGCAAAATTTAACTTCTGCTCCATGAATGTATATATAAAAATAAATGGAAACCCCCCATTTATGGTGATGAATGCACCATTTACTAGAAAGCACTGAATTGTAAATTTGAAATGAATCCATTTTATGATATGCGAAATATGCCTCAAGGTTGTTTTTAAAAAAATGAATGTAATACTTCATCCAATGTTTTTATCCATGGGGATGATCACATGCTATTTCACTTTGGTCTGCTTATATGGTGTGTTGTTTTAGTAATATAAGGTTGTAGAATAAGCTCCCCTCTTTCAGAGTATGTTTATCATTTTATGTGCTACTCAATCCTATATGCTATTTTTAAAATTTAGATTTACAGATGGCGCCTGTGGCTCAAGGAGTAGGGCACTAGCCCCGTATACGGGAGGTGGGTTCAAACCCGGTGACGCCTCCCCACCCGCAAATTTAGATTGACCTCAGTATTTAGAAGGGAGTTCTAAATACTGTTTTTTAGAACCGAGGTTCTAATATGTAGTTTCCCTACTGTGTACCTTCTTTATCAGCTGATAGAATCACTACTACACCTCACTTTTAAAATAAAAATTTGAAAACTTGACCTCTTTTTATAAGGGTTGGAATAGTTTAAATATTATCAGAATTATTTCTTTAATGTTTGTTAGAATTCTGTCCCTGAAGCCATCTAGTCGTTTCTCTGTGTGTTTATTTCCTGGGGGGGAGGTAGCTCTGGGGTTCTATTTCATCTGTTGTATTGACCTTTTGAAGTTTTCCGTGTTTTTTCCCTTTGGTCAAGGTGTGATTCCTTAGGTAGGTGAGTGTATGTTACTGGACATTGAGACGCTCCTGATTCAGGGTGAGGGGATCTGCCATTGCTGGCTGTTTTCAGGAGTGGTGGTTCTTGCCTCACACTCGGTGTTTAATGGCATTTGGTGGTCATATCAGTCATTTCTATTTAGATATTAAGGACTGCTCTGTAATCTTGTTTATGGAATGCTCATACCATAAGCCTTACTGTGTGGTTACATTGCTCCATACCGTGGACCATCACTGCCATCTTTGGGACACTCGCTATGGTGTCCAGTAATAAAACTACAGTAGACACAGTGTCGGTTCTTTTTTTTTTTTTTTTTTTTGAGACTGAGCCTCAAGCTGTCACCCTGGGTAGAGTGCTGTGCCTTCATAGCTCACAGCAACCTCCAACTCCTGGGCTCAAGCGAGTCTCCTGCCTTAGCCTCCCAAGTAGCTGGGACTATAGGCGCCTGCCACAACGCCAGCCTTTTTTTGGTTGCAGCCGTCATTGTTGCCTGCCAGGCCTGGGCTGGATTCAGACCCCCCCCCAGCTCAAGTGTATGTGTCTGGCGCCTTAGCTGCTTGAGCCACAGGTGCCAAGCCCAGTGTGGGTTAACAGACACAATTGTTACGAATTATTCTAGTGAATAAATTTGTTTAATGTCTGTTGTGTGCTCATTTGTCAAGGACATAAAGACATGTTCTTATATATAAATGATATTATAGCCCAGAGGGAGAGACAATATGTGAGGGCTGTCCAGAGGTATCTATCTAGCTGTATCTGTCTCTACTTTTTAATATTATATGGATGGATACTTTTGGGACAGCCCTCATGTATGATAAATATAAAATTTAATTAATAATTATGGTAAATATATGTATTCAGCTAAATTAAGGATAAATTTATCTAGGGTAGAATGAGATGGAGATAAGTTTTAGATAGGATAAAAAGTTCCGCTTTAGGGCAGTGCCGGTAGCTCAGTGGGTAGGGTGCTGGCCACATACACCCAGGCTGGCAGGTTTGAACATAGCCAGGCCAGCTAAACAACAATGACAACTGCAACAACAACAAGAAAAATAGCAAGGCGTTGTGGCGGGCACTTGTAGTCCCAGCTACTCGGGAGGCTGAGGCAAGAGAATCACATAAGCCCAAAGGTTGGAAGTTGCTGTGAGCTGTGCTGCCACGGCACTCTACCGAGGGTGACATAGTGAGACTCTGTCTCAAAAAAAAAAAAAAAAAAAGTTCCCCGTTAGGGTGGTGCCCGTAGTTTCAGCAGTACTCTTGCTTTTTCACATCTCATGTGTCCCTGAATTTGAGCAGGAAATAGAAATCACAAGGCTGCATAACAGAGGTACAAAAAAAATCGATAATGTTTGTCTAAATTTATAATGTTAAGAAAAACAGTGCCCATGGTTGATAAGATTGTATTGATTATGTTGGCGATTTATTGATAAAATATTCTTCCGCTTTCTCATAGATTTATCTAAAAACAGACTGGTTGAAGTTCCACTGGAATTGTGCCATTTCGTATCACTGGAAATTCTTAATCTGTACCACAACTGTATCCGAGTCATTCCTGAGGCCATTGTCAATCTGCAGATGCTGACGTACCTGAACTTGAGGTAGGTGAACTAGAAAAGTTGTAATCAGACTCAATGAAAGAAATATAAAATCATTATGCTTTCATTTCTACCAGTTTTTCTTTCCTCTTTACAATTTCTGATCACTCTTTCAAGTAAATTACACAAAGATTTTTTAAGAAATGTTTTTTGTAATAAATTTGTAGTGTTGTTAACGCTGTTTTTGGTGGATGGGCACAGTGGCTCATGCCTGTAATCCCAGCACTTCGGGAGGCTGAGTCAGGTGGATTGCTTGAGCTTAGGAGTTGGAGACCAGCTTGAGCAAGAGCAAGACCCTGTCTCTACTAAAAGTAGAAAAACTAGTCGGGTCTGTGGTGAATGCCCGTAGCCCAAGCTGCTCAGGAGATTGAGGCAAGAGGATTGCTCAAACCCAAGAATTTGAGGTTGCCGTGAGCTAAGATGACATCATGGCACTCTACCCAGGGGGAGAGAGTGATAATCTGTATAAAAAAAAAAAAAAAAAAAAATACCGTTTTTGGTGATAGAGTTTTCTGCATGTCAATATGACAAGATTTTTTAAAAAATGATTTATATTGCATCATTTATACTTTGTCTAATTGGTGCTTATAAGGTTATAGGTATATTGTTTTCAAGTATTCACAAATATTTTGGAGGGAGAAGGAGACAGGAAATGAAAAAGAGCTTGGTTGTTAAAACAAATCCAGGCAAAAACCAAGAAAGTCTTGCTGGTCTTTGGAGGTTATTGGTAGTGGTGGGCTTTGCCACCCAGTACTGACTGAGTCCATTCATTTTCACCTTCCTTAAAAAGTTAAGCAGGAGCTCTGAGCAACTCCAAGATGAAGTTTGCTACATCCCACCAAATTAGGCCAATGTTTGCTAAGGGTGGCTTAGTAATCTGCATTGATTAATTATGTACAGCACAGTGCAACATAAAATGCTCCTCAGTAGCCATGGAGTTAAGAAAGTCAGTTATTTTAAGGCTGTAGTTTTAGACTTTGCAGCTGGATGCTCTCTGGTCAAATTCTAAATTCTTGCCTCACATCTAGGATGCCAAGAGAGAAAGGGGAGCTGTTTTACCTTATCTGTCTCTATTGTAAAAACAAGGTTTCCAAGTTCAAGCCTGCGTGTAACCTTTCCCCATGTCAATTGCAACACCTTGGTGTGTAAAGGGCGGTATCTGATTAGCAAGGTTTGTGCAGCATAACTAGTACACTCATCTTCAAAGTTCCAAATTCCTAATGAAACAGGTTTAGCATCAATTTGTGATAGGTAATTATGCCAGTGGTTTTTTAGTTTTGATTTAGTTGGCTACTGAGATTACAGCTCTTCTCTTCTTTTATTGCATTTCCATAGATGTGTAGTTGTTTTTCATCAGGATTGAAAAAAATCCTAGGCAGTCTGTAAGTGGCCTCAACTTATTTTTGGTAAGTGAAGTGTAAGTTACTGTTAAGATGATCAGGAGACTCAGATATCTAACCTTTACTTCTGTAGGTTTCTATAATTCATCTATTTGGAGTTTTCTTGCTATTTCTGTCATAGCAAAATATGTTAATTCTTTGGAATTGCCTGGTGAAGCCAGCATAATGGTTATGTGTAGATTTTGGTTCATTGTCTCCCCAAGACATCTGTCCCCTCATCTCAACCCACAAAGGGGACAGCATATACAATGGCCTATTATTTACCCATTCCTGTCTTACTATGACATTTGCACCCCTGGTCGCCCTGTGCAATAAGGCGACATATTTAACTTTGCTTGGTAATATTAAGTCCACGTGCACTGAGAAATTTTGAGGTATAGATGACATTTTTCTTCTAGGATGATACAGATTTTAAAATTCTAATAACACTAGCTGATAGAACCTTAAATTCATATTGCATTTTTAGATTAGTAAAATTGGTTTGGGTATAATGATTTTCATGTTGCATCTGTCTGAATGTAGAAGATTATTGTTATCCTCAGATGGATAGGAAGAACATATTGGAGGGTGGATATCAGGATTCTTTAAGGCAGAAACAGAGAAGTCAGGAAACTGATGAAGGCTGAAAAGGACGGTGTGGCACATTATAAACAGACTTTTGTGATGAATTCCTAGGTAAAGGGAGCATCAAGCACCCATTCTTTAAATTTTGTTTTGTTCATGTAATTACATTGGAACTTCTGTAGTTGACCACCTCCTGACATGGCGTACCTCCTTAAGTCGACCACATTTTTATACAGCAACATGCTCTACCTTTATGTACGAATGCCGTAGGCCTGGTTCCTTATGTGGACCACCTCTGTATGTTGACCAGTTTGTTACATTCTCTTGGGTGGTCAACTTACAGGGGTTCTTCAAACGTATTCCATTTCATGTTTGCTTCTCTCTTTTCTTCCATTTGTATTGGTTATTTTTGGTTTGTTCTGTTTGTCTTTGCTCACATCTTTTACTTACAATCACTACATGTGTGACCTGTTCTCTTGCATTAAATTGTATGCTCTTTGAAAGAATTTGTTAACCAAATGGATAAATTTAACAGAAACTATGTCTTACTTCTCAGAGATATTGTGTATGGGCATATGAAAAATATATGGACATCCTCTAAACTTTTTTGAAAGCCAGATACTATAGATACACACATAATAATTTTTGATACCACCTGTAATATTTACTGCATGGATACAAAGGTGTATCCATTTATAAAACTTTAAAGTGATTGAGAAAATGGCCATCTTGTGTTAATCTTTTACATGGCCTTCAATTCCAATGTGATCACTGGATATAGTTGACTTTTAGGTACTGGATGCTTGCGATTGCATTATTTCTAAATTTAGGAGTGATTTGAAATAGAATGCATTATTGTTTTTGCCCAAAAGATTTACTTATAGCTGTGAAACAGTTATTGTCACATTTATTAGCTTGTAAATATGTAATTTTGTCCAGAAAATACCAGTAACATCTAATTAAATTGCAAAGTCTTCTAAGATGTTGAATAGTGTCCCCCAAATGATAGTGTTGTCTGTGTGAGCTCTCCTTGTCCTCAAACTGCCACCTCACTGTCAGTCACCCCTAGTAACTAGGATGGATTTGGAATATTGTACCTGTATGTCATCACAGCTTGGTGTCTCCTGCACAACCAGATTGGCTGTTGCGGTTTTTTCACGTCTTTTTTGCTCCTCATGAATTTAATAAGTCAACAAAACAAATTACATTTCTTACTGGGTATGGTGAAGAGGCATGGTAGATGTCATTGACTTTTGGACTTTGGAAAGAGACTTTGAATCCCCTCACTCTAAGAAGAAACAGGGACTTGGGGTGCTGTACACACACTGCCCTGTAGAAGAGTTACTGAGTTGCTTCCATCTATTTTCTTTTCTTCTGTAATAGTTATAAATGGGATATTATGTCCAAGAAGGAAGCTTACACTATGTATTCAAGACAGAAGTATAAATAATCAATGCATGGCATTATCATTCAGTTACATATATGGGGAAGCCAGAAAATTAAAGAAACCGTAAATTACTTTTGAGCCCATACTTTAGATAGACTCTATCAAATATAGCATGTTCTAAAAGGACTTGGCGTGGTAGCTGTAGCTCAGTGGTTAGGGAGCTGGCCACATGCACTGGGGCTGATGGGTTTGAACTCTGCCATGCCTGCTAAACAGACAAAAGAAATATAGTGGGATGTTGTGGTGAGTACCTGTAGTCCCAGCTACTAGGGAGGCTGAGGCAAGAGATTCACTTGACCCCAAGAGTTTGAGGTTGCTGTGAGCTGTGGTGCTACAGCACTCTACTGAGGGTGACATAGTGAGACTCTGTCTCAAATAAATAAATACATACATAAATAGACTTTAACAAATGGCCAGTTTATCCGATTTTATAAATGACTGCCACCGAACACTTTTTCTGTAGTACTTAGGATTTTTCCTTTTATTTCTACTAACTAGGAAGAAAGACTTATGAGATAAAATAGTGCAAAGAAGCTGCTTTTCAAATTCATGTTTCTATACTTAAATTTATACCTGTTCTCACTGTATGTAATTTTTTCCCCTCTCTTCCTAAATCACGCGTACAAGTTACTAATTTTGTACACTCCAAAGTAGGAAAGCTACTTTGAATTTATGGGAAACATTTCAGATTGATTATTCCCTTTGGCATTTATTCTGTATTTCAGCAGAGTAAACAGCTAGAAATACTTGATGGTGATGATGTTGATAACGATGACGATGACGATGGTGATCATAAGGGTGGTGTGTCCCTGCCTACCCAGCTTCTTACCTGATATGTTATCTTTAAATGTCAAAAGACTGCTTGGTGCCGGCAACCTTATTCATGTCTCAGACTAGAGATAGGTTTAATTAGCGAGTGAAAAAAATTTCACTGTGCAATGCCGTTAAAAACACTGAAATGCTTCCCACATTTTCTCACATGACAGAAATGTTATGTTTGTGGAAAATCTTAATTTATAATTGTTTATGCAGCCTGAGTTTGGAGGATCTGGGCTTTTAATCTTTGCTTCTTGGTGTTCCCAACAAAAGGTTAGGTTAGTTTAGTGTATGTGCCACTGTGTCTCTTCCTGTTATAAAGTGTCTTAATTCAAGAAATGTAGCCAAGAACAATAAAAATGATTAAGCAAGACTTGTTTCTATATAGGAACAAACACTTTGAACCCGAGTTACACAGGAAAGCCTCACAAAGCTTAAAATCTATTTTAAGTTGTTGGAGAAGGTTGTTGTCCATGAGGCTGACGAAGAAAATGTACTTTAGGAAAATAAAATAACCCAGAGGAGCAAAACTCTTGGCAACAGCAGGGATGTTGTGAATCTAAGAATAGGGACCTTGGTTTAAAGTCTCACGGTAGAGAAGTTCAGGGATAGAGGCTGCCAAGAAAATGAAAGTTCTGTATAGCTTTTGATCTATTGCTTCCAGAACTCTTGGTGAGTGGTTTTACTTTCCTGGGGTGAAACGCTCCCGCCAGGCCTGGTTTGTTCATTACAAACCTTTATCTCTCCCCTATCTCTCTACTAGCAGTGGATTCTGAGGCATGGCCCGCAAAATAGAGGGCCGTCTTTTGAACAAAATGTTATCACACCATAAAAGGAATCTGTTGGCTGCTTTCTCTGCAGCCTGGCATTCTTTTGGCTGCTAAACAATGTGCAGAAAGAGCCAACTTCCTGATGGCTGTATAACTCGTATCCCCACATTCCTTTGGGAGTTATACTGAAAAATAATCTGTAATTCTCAGAGTATTGCTCTCTATAGGAAGGATGGGGGGAAGTGTCCTGAATGCTAGGGCTGCCTTAGAAAGCACAGATTTTATGCTTTTTGTTGTGAGCTGAAACATAATTTTAATTGCCTTCAAGAAGTGTCACCGCTCCTTGCAGTGACATTTCTGAAGATGGTCCTAATTGCAAGATAGTGTTTCTTCTCATTAGAAAGTGAGAAAAGTGATGACACTACACTATCTTAAACTGAAAAGGGGAGAGGAGTTCTGTTCAGTTCAATACAAATTTGTATTCTTTATCCTTTCATGACAATCTTATTTTACTCAAAGGGAAAACAGGACCTCTGTAGTGTGTGTATGTATGCATAGTAGACAGAAGCTGGTCTTTGCTAGCTAGGTTGTGTTTGTGAAATGACAGGGTAACAGAAAGACACACAGTCTCTTAATAGCTAAACAGAATTTACCCATCACACTGTTGTATCTGATGAGTCTTTCAACAATCACAGTGAACCAAGCTGGAATTTCAAAGTGAACTGAATTAAATTTGAAAATATTTTTCAGAGAATGGCAGAGTTGGAGGAGGCTGTGGGGTCAGCTAGTCCACATGCATGATCAGCCAAGTAGGGGGTAAGGCTTGTCTTTTCTAGAGCTCACTGGTCATTTGTTTTTAAGGTGGAACCTATAGCCAGTGGTCCATAAAACTTTTAGAAATTATTGTGCCTGTAAAATTATGTTGGCATTGGTAGCTGATGGGGTTTAGTAAGTGCCAGTAAGTTAATAATTGGATATTTCTCATCAAATTCCATTCCTTTTAAGATGGATGGTACTTGGCAAAACTTCCAGAGAGGATTTTTCCATTGTACATATCACCTGAATACAGATTCTGTTTTAGATCAGTATTTAAACTAAGGGGGGGGGGGGGGAAGAACAGAGAAACACAAAAGGAGTATTATGGCTTTGATAGCTAGAGCTCTGTCAAAATTCCTTGGTTTTGTTTTCAGTTCTGCTTCTGATCTTAAAGGAGCTTTGTAAGATCTTTGTGCTGCAGATCAGTGCTCTGGAAAGGTGGTAAACACCTATTCCTAATTCATTGTATAAATTTTTCATCTATAGCAATTCTCAAAGTTTATTCTGCTGTCCTAAAATGAACAAGCTCCAAGTTACATTTATTTTTCTGACTAGACAGATAAAAGCCCTTAGAAGCATTGCCATTTCATTAGCAGTTAACTTATTATCTAGCCTCTAAAAGCACTGCAGTTTACCCAGTCGTGTAATGTGTGCTATAGATGGGAAAAGAGAAATTTTAAAAAAGAGAACACACAAATGTGAAACAATGTGCATTTTTGGAAGCGTCTTCATCCCCACCACTACATCTTTTTTTTTTTTTTTTGAGACAGAGTCTCACTATGTCACCCTTGGTAGAGTGCTGTGGCGTCACAGCTCAGACCAACCTCCAACTCTTGGGCTTAAGCGATTCTCCTGCCTCAGCCTCCCAAGTAGCTGGGACTACAGGCGCCCGCCACAACGCCCAGCTATTTTTGTTGTTGTTGTTGTTGCAGTTGTCATTGTTGTTTAGGTGGCCCGGCTGTTACCATAACCACCCTGTGCTGCGAGCGCTAAGCCACCACCACTACATCTTAATATTAACAGCTAAACAAGATTTACCTATCACACCGTTGTATCTGAGTCTTCAGCAACTTTCCCTAGGACACAGTAGTTCTTAAGTGAGAGAAATGAGTGGAATATTTTTCTTTGACACTTTAGAGATTGCTAGCCACTTTCACCATTACCTTGTTAACACTACCTCCATTGCATTTCTTGCCCCTTAGACAGTTTCATAATCATGAAAATAGTTGTTAAGGAATTTTCCAGGGGGACAACCCAAGTATTAAATATTTACACAAGGGAAGTAGTTTGTAGTTTTAAAGTTATTACTATATTTATAATTGGTTCCCTTTTCTACAGTAGAACCTTTGAAAGCTAACCACCTAAGGGACTGTAATAAACTGATCAATATATAGTTAGGGTCAATATATGGAACTAGGCCTTCTGTACTGATGGGTACGTGTGGTGCATGTCCAGTCTATGAAAATTAGCTCAACTTAAGAAGGTAGTTGATGTAGGGAGGTGGTCAGCTATGGAGGCTCTACTGTATGGCTAATACTGTAAATTGGTGCATTCTTCCTTTTTCTTTATTCATTTTTTTCAGAGGTTGGTTTTAATTGTATTTTTAAAATCAGCTTTTTATTTTATTGACCAACCTTATTGGTTCTCTATTAATTTCTGATTTTATCTGTCATATTTTCTTCTAGGTAGGTTATTTCTTTTTTCTACTTTCTAGAGTTTGAATATTTAGCTTATTGATTTCTAGTTATTTTTTTTTTTTTTTCTTATAGGAGCATTCAAGGCTATAGATTTCCCTTTACATAGTTTTTTCTTTCTTTCTTTCTTTTTTTTTTTTTTTTTGCCATTTGGCTGGGGCCGGGTTCAAACCCACGACTCTTGGTATATGGGGCTGGCCCCCTACCCACTGAGCCACAGGCACCACCTTTTACATAGGGTTTCAGCTGACTCCTAAAAGTTTTAATACTCAACGTTTTTTCAATCACTCCTAGTCTTTTCTGGTTTCTAATATTCTTTTACTTGTGAGTATTAAAACTCTATAAACTAGTTTTTAAGTTGTCTTTTAAAGTGTATTTTTACTTTAATTGCATTGTATCAGAGATCAATATCTGTTTGATATAGAAACTTTAGATTGGCCAAGATTTGCTTTATAGCCTATGTGTAATTTTGTGCCTGTTGCACATATGCCTAAATGCACTGCATATTCACCAAGTGCTGTATGTTGTGTTTTAGTAAATCCACTAAATACAACTTTTTAATTCACTCCTCTTTTACCCTGACACATTTTGTGTCCATAGGCAAAGATAACCTGGACAAGATACCCAGTAATCTTCTCGACCATTGCAACATCATTCACAAATTTTTGTGATATACCGTATAATTCAAATGTATATCACCACATACAAGAATAGTGCAGCTTCATGAACTAGTAGAACAGAACTATAAGTAGAGAAAAAAGCAGTGATATTCAAGGAGGATTGTGAAATTCTTTCTTTGGGATCTGGTGTCCTAGAGTAGAGACGGAGAGCTTGTTTGTGTGTGGGCCTGGGGGGTGGGGCTCAGGCACTACTTACTTACTGTGCTTTGAGGTCAGTGCCTTTTGGGGAGAATTTGTTTGGTCAAGACTTTGAATGGGTGATCTTCAGGGAATTTCAGTAAACTGTTACTTGATGTTGGCCCGTCTGGTAGATCAGTCCCAGAAAGAGATCACTGTGGCCTCAGTACCAGGAGGAGAGGCCAACCAGGGTGCTTGAGTGTGGCGACCTCTGAACGGTTGGCAACAGTGCCAAAAGTCTGCAGGCACTTGTTGAAGAGTTCCCAGGACTGGCCTGGAATCCTTTCATTCCACCTTCCATGATAACATCTATGAAGGAAGTCTCACGCTCTTTATTCCTTAGGATTGAACACATTTTCTAAGTTAAATCTTTGGAATCCCAGAAGGCATTTCCTGCTGCTACAGCTCTCAGTTGGTGTACCATCACCGTTAGGTGGGATGTGGGTGATCCCAGCTTGGAGAGATTTTGCCTCATCTTGTTAGGGATGAAGTTTTAGGAATCCTATACACATTGTGTATTTTCTCTGAGCTTACTTAGAACAGGCCCTTGAAGGTGTAGGAAATGATCAGTTTCTTCTCATATTTGATACCATGGCTCCTTCCATCCTTGGGTTTGGTCATGTGTTTTCCTGATTGCTTTTGTGCCTTTCCACTTTTTTCTGTTTCTTCTCTCCCCCCGTGTCTGGGTGTTCTTTCTCTTTCTGTGAATTAATGCTAAATTTCTCCAAAGCTTTGGTCCTTAAATCTCCTCTCTAAAGACCTTCTGCCTCTGGTTGAGCACCAGCCCTCATTTCTCCAATTGCCTGACATTCAGTTGCTCTTAAATATCCCGGTGACTGCTCAAAATCCAGTATGTGCTAAACTTAAGCCAATTTTTTTTTTCTTTTCCAAAGTAGTGAGTTTTGGATCCTTGTTCCTGTTCATGCTCCTACTGTTTTTCTCCAGCAGCCTTGGTTAGAATCTCAGAATATTTCTTTGACCCACTTTCTCCATCCGTTTTTATAAAAATCAATCATCGACTACAATCTAGCACTCTGAGAGGCTGAGGCAGGTGGATCACCAGAGCTCAGGAGTTCGAGACCAGTCTGAGCAAGAGCAAGACCCTGTCTCTACTAAATATAGAAAAACTACCCAGGCTCCATGGCAAGCAGTGTTCTCTCAGCTACTCGGAAGTCTGAGGCAGGAGGATGGCTTGGGCCCAAGTTTGTGATTGCTGTGAGCTATGACCCTGTGGCACTTTACCCAGGGCAACAGAGAGAATCGGTCTCCCCCTGCCCCCATCCCCAAATCATTAACTACTCCTTTACTCTAGCTTGGAATTCTGTGCCCTCCTCCTACAATTTTCCTGGCTCACCTTCACTTTTTACTCCAGAGTGAATGTGAAGAGCCTATGTTGTACAGCAAGGAGACCACAGACTCCTGGCTGGGTCAAATCTAAGCACAGAGCTACTTAGTAGCCACATAGCTTGGAGCAAGTTATTTAAACTCTCTGAAGGTCAGTTTTTGTGTCTGGAAAGTGGAGGGGGTCTTTATACTAACATTACAGGATTGTTGTGAATATAAATGATACACTGTTAGTCTAAGGGCTCACACAGTGCTTTATAGGCAATAACTACCCAAGAAATATTTGTGGAATTAGTGAATCAAGCTCTGTGGTGTGCTGTGTCATCCTACAAAGTACAATATGGGTTAAGAAACAGAGTGGCAAAAGATTTAGCATTTGATTAAAGGAAGAGGAATTTGTAGTATTATTGTAGAGAGATACGGTATTAGTGTGTAAAAATATTAGAGTAGTTAAGAAGAATCTAGATATTAGTGGTTGTCAAGTTACTCAACAGAAGCTCTATGAAAACTTATTTCCTTCGAAGGATATCAGAAAAAGAGGACATACACAGGCTGATACTCACGCATGTTACTCTATATTACGCACGCAAAAGTTCCTAGAAATAGATGGAGAGGTACACATGTCTTCAAATGGTAAACAATATTTCTCTTAAATTTTGTTATGAATATTTTTTATTAACTCAGTGTCCCTGGGTAAAAAATGACCCGAGGAGCCTCTGCTCACTTAAGTTAGTATCAATATCTTCTTCTTTTGTGAGGCAAAATGTTAAAGTACAAAAATATTTATTTTCTAGGCTGGACATGGTGGCTCACGCCTATAATCCTAGCACTCTGAGAAGCCAAGGAGGGTGGATTACTTGAGCTCAGGAGTTTGAGACCAGCCTGAGCAAGAGCGAGACTCCATCTCTAACAATAGCCAGGAGTTGTGGCAGGTGCCTATAGTCCCAGCTACTCAGGAGGCTGAGGCAAGAGAATCACCTAAGCGCAGGAGTTGGAGGTTGCTGTGAGCTGTGACACAATGGCACTGTACTGAGGGCGACAAAGTGAGACAGACTGCCCCTTTTCTTTTTCTCTCACTATATATATATTATTATATATATTCTCTTGCTATATTTGTTTTATTATATATATTATTATAATTATAGATATATATAATTCTATGTATTACATAGAATTATTATATATATTCTCTTGCTATATTCATATATAGACATGTATATACATATACATATGTATAAGAAATATACATTTATACATATACATGTATATACATGTACATATATATACAAGAAAATACATACATATGTACATACATACATATACATACGTGTGTGTGTATATATGTGTGTGTGTGTGTGTGTGTGTGTGTGTGTGTGTATTTTCTTGGCTTTGTTGGAGTGACATGGAAAAGTAACAGTTCTGTTCTAGATAACAGGAAACTGGAATATAGTGCCAGAAAGCGGGAGAATTCTCTCCAACGCCAGTACCTCTTTCTTAGTCATTTGGTGATCATTTCCTCTGTCAGCAGCAATGTTCTGCATAGCAGCATTTTTTTTAGGACATGGGGCTTAGGCCACTATAATCTTAATAACTTAAAACCCCACATTTACATTGTTGCCTCTAAAGATACTTGAGAAATTACAGTAGAACCTCCACAGTTGACCACCTCCCTATGTAGACCATTTCCTTAAGTTGACCTGATTTTCATAGATGGGACATGCACCACATGTGTGCACAGTACATGAGGCCTAGTTCCTTACGCTGACCACCTCCGTATGTTGACCAGTTTGTTATAATCTCTTGGGCGGTCAACTGACAAAGGTTCTACTGTTATATTCTTGCTGGTATTGTATATTGAGTTCTTTTTGAACATCCAAAGCTTCCTTGATTTTGAACATTCAGTTTTATTTTTAAAATGATGGAAATTTAAAGTAATAGTTTTTAAAGCATAATATAGGCCTTATGCTTTTGGAATTGAAGAAATTTCATAGAAAAGGAGAGAAAACAATTGACATGAAGCTAGTTATCAACCGACTGACCTTTGAAATTCAGCTATAGACATTAGAAGCAGTGGTTGCTGACCGTTAAGGGTATGAAAAACTGGAATATTTTAAGAATGGTTTATTTATACTCAAGAAGAGACTGATAGGCTGTTATTGTGGGAGACCAGTTCAGTTGCAGTAGCCCAAATATGGTGCTGATGTGCACAGTGAGAATGCACAGTGAAAGAGCAGTTGCAGAATTTGCCTGAATTCTGGGTTGCTTTAGAGACTCATTTTTTGCTTCTTCCTTTTCTTATAATGGATTTTCTAAAATTAATTTGTTACCTTCTCAAAACAGCTTTTATGTGTGTGGAGTGCAAAACTGGTTGGTAGAGCTTTCAAGAACTGGTTCAAGATTCAATTGAAATGATGATTCTGTGTTTCTAGTTTTGAAACATGTTTCTAACTGATTGTGCAACTCCGAGTTGTAGTTCCCATAATCGCTCTCACAGTTAGATTTAAACGTGGGCTGCTGGGTTTCACACATACATGTAGTCTTAATTAAATTTTTGTCTTAAAAAATTCATGTAAAATATTATTTTTAGTTGTCTGAGCATAAAGATTGTCTCTATTTGATGTTTTGTTTTAGAGCATAAAATTAAAGTTGACCAAAATAACCAACAGGCAACTCAGAGTCAGGCTTTTGTTATTATTGCTGGTAATTGTCTCAGACATATAATGATGGTGGGAATGCTGGGGGCCAGGGCTGGTGATGAGGGGGAAGCACTCAGTCATTACGGGAGACATTTGCCTGGTGGATTTTTCAGAATGGAACAAGCAGGAAACAGGAAATGGTTCTCTATGGATATTGTGTGCTGTGCTGTGTGTGTGAAGACAATTAACAGTCGGGTGTCATATGCAAAACAGAAAAACATTACTGTATCTCTAATGAGAGGCAAATAGGGTATGAATAAAAGAACGTAAAAACAAAATTGGGTGAGGCATCTTGTAAAAAGGAAAATTACTTGACTAAAGTTAAATAACTGCTGTTTACTGTAGGTCAAGTGCCAAGCACAGACAAAAATATTCAAGCAAACATTAACAGTAACCACTGGATACTTGTTTGGTCTTTTCCTTTATTGAGACTTAACTGAAGTCTTGGGTGAACCTGGGGCGTCTGCACTATGAAACTTGCCCTGTTTTCTATGTGCTCCTTTAAGTGCAGGCCTGTGGCATGTTTTCAAATAATATTGTGATAGTTAATGATTTCACATCAATATTTATGTTACTATTTGAGGCTGTTACCCCTGAGTATTCATGTTTTCCCAGAGAAATGATAGCATCCTGGAATTAAAGCTGGGAAAGAAAAGATCATTCATAGGATTATATGTTCTAGTGTTGGTTAACCAGAGTGGAAATAGGTACTTGGTTTGCTTTGGGCTGAAATTTTATAGCCCAGCCTAGTTCTTCCCAGCATGTCTCTGAGCAACCATGTATCTTTTTTTCCTTTTTTTTTTAAATTTCAGATTACTATGAGGCTACCAATGATTAGGTTACAGTGTCTGTATTGGTTAGGTAAAGTCTCCCCCATAGTTGTGTCCCGCACCCAGGAGGTGTGCCCTGTACCCTTCCGTTGTACCCATTAGGTGGGAGCACACCAGTCCCCCTCCCTCCTTTCTCTCCCCTTCTCTCCTCCCCCCTCCCCCAACCATCTTTATTTTTAATTGGTGTGTATTTTCAAGGAGTGAAGCATTAAACCACATTTTAAAAATGGCTGAAATTTTAGCACTTAGGAATACAGTAAGTTAATCAATGCAGTCTTACCCTGCATGATGTTTCTGTCGTGATGGTGGTCCCTGAGATTATGATAGAGCTGAAAAGTGCCTCTGACCTAGTGCTGTCTGAGTGGTCATAATGTTGTAGTGCACCTTGTTACCTCTTCTGTGTTTCCTGTGTTTGCTACATATGCATATGCTTGCCACTGTGTTACAGTTGCCTGTAGTATTCCCAATGGTAACATGCTGTGCAGGTCTGCAGCCTGTAAGCTACAGACTATACCAGGTAGTCTGGATGGGGAGTAGGGTTGACTGCGCCATCAGGTTTGTCTCAGTATGGACTGATGTCTGCACAGTGACAAAATAGCCTCAGGACACATTTCTCAGAATGTACCCATGTTGTTAAGTAACACGTGACTGTAAAACCAAGCTGAACACACACGCTATTTTGGGGGAATTACCCCCTGTTCTGCCACATTAGCTATTGGTTATGGTTTAATCTTCATATATGGATATAGTATTGGGCCAACCATGTTTTCTTCTAAAATCTCATGTTAGGTAGGTTATGTATCTCTGTTTGATAGCTGACAAAACCGGAGAGATTCAGTGACCTACCTAACATCATAGAGATGATTTGGGGCAAAGATAGGATTTGAACACAGGTATTCGAATTTCACAATTGGTGGCCTTTCCGCCACACCAAGAAGCCAATTGAGTAGGGACATCTGTTACCGTTTTAAAAAAAATTATTTTCTAATTAAAAATAATTTTCTATGCTCCATTATTAAGTGAACTGAAACACTAAAAATATAGAGGTATATTTCAGAATTAAGAATTTCAGAATTAATTTTCAGAATTAAGAAAAACAAGTTCTAGTCCTGATAATAAAGTCAGCTGTAAGAATATAGCATGTCTTTATAGTCACATATTTTAAGGAAAATAACCATTTGATAAAACAATAATAAACGGTTTCAGATACTAACACTAAGTCTTAAAATATGTACATTAATAAGTGCCATAGTCAAAACACATTAAAATAAGACTGTCAAACTAAAACCATATGAAATGACTCGGTTCATGAATTACTTAATTTGGAAATCAAGTGAGGGATACTGGTACTTAAAACCAAGAGAAATTTATCTTGCAAATTTAGGCTACCAAAACTGTTTTGATTTTGTTGAGCTGCCTTATTTCATCTAGTAATGAGGAAACAGGCAAATAAATCTTTCAGGGAGATGTTCAAGTGTAAAAGATGAAGAAGAGGCATTCCCATAAACGCGGCTCTGGTCAAAGCCCACTGCCTCCCTTCTCATCTGGGCAGCGACAGTGGCTAGAGATGGGGCTGCGGGCAGGCTCAGGTCTGGTTGATGGCCCAAGGCCACCACGACTTTGTCTGTAATTTCTACTTCTAAATGAGCAGCCCTTTTCTCCCACAATATACTCTTTTGTAATTCGTGAGCCACAAAATGTAAAGAAAATAGATTTTACTTTTAGATGTGGCCCACAGGTGAGGTTTGAAAATAAATGCTGGCCATTCCCTTATCAGACACCATATGGCCGTATTTTTAAATGTTCTTTCTGCAAAGAGTCTGTTTATAGCACTGAAGCTGCAGGAGACCATCAGGGGTAGGGTAGTGGATTGCGGCCTGAGGTGCTTATTTTCTTGAGAAAAATTGCTGCCAGATGAGTGGTTTCAAAAAGCTAAGGCTACTGCTGTGGTCTTTAGTGGGTTACGAGGATAAAGGGGCATGCAGCTTCTCCTCTCCTGTCTAAATATTTGCTGGAGACCTAATGGGTTTTTGTATGCACATGTATTTCCTTTTTCTATTGGGGAAATTACAAGTAATACAGAAACATCCTGTGATAAAATATATGAAGTAGAGGCTGAGGGAGCAGATGGCCGAAGTAGAAGAAATGTGCCCCAGGTCTGTGGGATGGCGCATTATGACTAAATTCTTGGCATTGTGGCTTTGTAAGTCTATAGAAGATTAATAACAGTGTAAACAAGGAATGTATGTGGCGTAAATAGTAGGTAGACTACTCCATCAGCAGCTTTTAGTGTAAAAGGCATTCATTCCCATCAAAGAGACATGAATGCTTTCACAAGCTTAAATTTTGTCTTATTTTAAATTAGTACCCACCCTGGAAGATCTCCAGGGAGAGTAAGCCCATGTAATCTCAAATACTCATGCATCTGAATGAGCAGAGCCGCCTTGCCTTGGCATTGCTTAAAATAGTATGATGAATGACTCTCCCAATGCTGTATCTGCAAATCTGGTTAGATGCCTGCACCAAAGTACTGAGACCAGGAATAGTTTTCAAGCAAAGAAACATAGGAAAGATCTGTGGTTGTTAATTCTGCTGAAGATAGAAGCGTGTAGACATTTCTGAAATATCTAATCTTTGTTCTCATCGTCCTTTTTTAAAAGGAAATTTAAGTAAGGCTTTAAAGTAATAGAATTGCAGCGCCTATGGCTCAAGGAGTAGGGCACTGGCCCCATATACCAGAGGTGGCAGGTTCAAACCCAGCCCCGCCCAAAAAATAAATAAATAAATAAAATAACTGCAAAGGGCTGGAGCTGCTATTGTGTAGTCAGCTGAATAAAGTAATAGAATTGTTAACTATTTTATTTTCCAATTCTCACTTTATGAAATTGCATATTAATAAATATTTTATAACCACCGAGTTACACTTCAAATTATTTACCGTATATACGCAAGTATAAACCGAGTTTTTTCCGGCACAAAATTTGTGCCGAAAAACCCGAACTCGGCTTATACTCGGGTCATACAGGTTATTTGATTCGGTGAGCGCACACCTAATCAAATGCACATAGTCTCCAGTCGTCTTCTGCCGTCTGCTTGAGGGGGCCGTGCTTCAGCTCAGTCCACAAGTCACGGCTGAGCTGAAGAGGTAGGCGGCTGAACTGAACTGTATTCCACTGAACTATTTAACCCACAATATTTAATGGCACATTTAATTAAGTGAAAATCCCATATAAGGCAGTAAAGTC
>CAUYPK010101999.1:0-22131 GCA_963574355.1 Loris lydekkerianus | reverse complement strand
TACACTGCTGGTGGGAATGCCCACTAATACGTTCCTTCTGGAAGGATGTTTGGAGAATACTTAGAGACCTAAAAATAGACCTGCCATTTGATCCTATAATTCCTTTACTAGGTTTATACCCAGAAGACCAAAAATCACAATATAACAAAGGCATCTGTACCAGAATGTTTATTGTAGCCCAATTCATATTTGCTAAGTCATGGAAGAAGCCCAAGTGCCCATCGACCCATGAATGGGCTAGCAAATCATGGTACATGTATACCATGGAATACTATGCAGCCTTAAAGAAAGATGGAGACTTTACCTCTTTCATGTTTACATGGATGGAGCTGGAACATATTCTTCTTAGCAAAGTATCTCAGGAATGGAAGAAAAAGTATCCAATGTATTCATCTCTACTATGAAGCTAAATTATAGCTTTCACATGAAGGCTATAACCCAACTATAGCACAAGACTATGGGGAAAGGGCCAAGGAAGGGGAAGGGAGGGGGGAGGTTTTGGTGAAGGGAGGGTAATGGGTGGGGCCACATCTACGGTGCCTCTTAGAATGGGTACAGGCGAAACTTACAAAATGCAGAATACAAATGTCTATATACAGTAACTAAGAAAATGCCATGAAGGCTACGTTGAACAGTTTGATGAGAATATTTCAGATTGTATATGAAACCCGCACATTGTACCCCTTGATTGCACTAATGTACACAGCTATGATTTAACAATACAAATAAATAATTTTTTTTAAATGTAAAGAAAAAGAGAGAATTACTTGTGCCCAAGAATTTGAGCTAAGACGTCACAGCACAGCACTACCAAGGGTGACCAAGTGAGACTGTCCAAAAAAAAAAAAAAAAAAAGGTTGGACGAGGTGGCTCACGCCTATAATCCTAGCACTTGAGGTCAAGGTGGGTGGATTGCCTGAGCTCACTGGTTCGAGACCAGCTGGAGCTGAAGTGAGACCTTGTCTCTAAAAATAATAGCTGGGTGTTGTGGCAGGTGCCTGTAGTCCCAGCTACTTGGGAAACTGAGGCAAGAGAATTGCTTAAGCCCAAGAGTTTGAGGTTGCTGTGAGCTGTGACACCACAGCAGTCTATGGAGAGTGACAAAATGAGACTCTGTCTCAATTTAAAAAAAAAAAAAAAAAGCTGGGCTTATTGAACTTGCTGTAGTAAGGAGGAACTGGGCAGGAGAAGTTTCAGAAAGACAGTGTGGGGAAGAGCTTGTTATAGAGTTTGGGCTTGAGTTGGTTGATTCTACAAAGTGATTGTTAGTCATTTTTTGCAGTCAAAGTACTGCTTTAATTATGTCTGGTTAGAAACATTATTCTGTTGCCCTTGTCTATGTCCTGTAGAAAACAGTGTTTTGTTTTGTTTTTGAGACAGAGTCTCACTTTGTTACCCTCAGCAGAATGCTATAGTATCATAGCTCACAGCAACCTCAAACTCTTGGGCTTAAGCAATTCTCTTGCCTCAGCCTCCCAAGTAGCTGGGGCTACAGGTACCTGCCACAATGCCCAGCTATTTTTAGGAATGAGGTCTCGCTCTTGCTCAGGCTGGTCTCGAACTCGTGAGCTTAGGCAATCCACCCACCTCAGCTTCCCAGAGTGCTGGGATTACAGGCATGAGCCACAGTGCCCAGCCTTTGGTGTTTCGTTTATTTGTTTGTTTATTTATTTGAGAGGCCAGTTAGAGACAGGGTCTTGTTCTCTTGCAAGAGAGAGTACAGTGGCATAATCACAGCTCACTGCAACCTCAAACTACTGGGCTCCAGCAATCTTTCGGTCTTAGCCAAGAGTAAAGGTGGGTGCCACCATAACTGGCTAATTTTTGTTTCATTTTTGGTAAGGATGTGGTCTCACTATGTTATGCAAGGTGGTCTCAAAATCTAAGCCTCAAGAGATCCTTCTGCCTTGACCTCCCAAAGTGCTGGCATTTACAGGCAGGAGCCAATGTGTCCAGCTGAAAACATTGTTGTTGTTGTTTTTAGAGACAAAGTCTCACTTTATCACCCTTGGTAGAGTGCTGTAGTGTCACAGCTGACAGCAACCTTCAACTCCTGGGCTTAAGCGATTCTCTTGCCTCAGGCTCCCGAGCAGCTGGGACTACAGGCACCCGCCACAACGCCCGGCTATTTTTTTGTTGCAGTTTGGCCAGGGCCAGGTTCGAACCCACCACCCTCGGTAAATGGGGCCTGCGCCCTACCCACTGACGCTGCCCCTGAAAACATGGTTTATTATGGTCTAACTGCTAGCAGAGTTTCTCAAGTCCTGTTTAGAGTTAAGAGCTCCTGATGGAGAAAGTAATTTGGCTGACTAGAGAGTCATAAAAAAGGCTTAGTAGGCTTATACTTCTAGAGGAACACTCCATGAAAAATTTCACAAAAGTAGAGGGATGTGAGGACTTTGACTTGTGTGGAGACAGGAGGCTGCTGAGCATTTGTGGAAATATCTAAGGTGAGCCTTACACTGAAGATCCAGAAGCTATTTCCCGCACTTCCACTGATGTCCTACCCCATGAGAAGATTAAGAGAAGTTTGAGGGCCTAGGAACATGGAGAGAGAACAGCAAAACAATACCGAGAACAAGACACCGTGGACTTCCTCTTCCTGTTGTGGTTGGCTTTGAGCTACAACACCTTGAAGAATCTGTCTCTGAATTACAAGTGTTTTTGCTCTTAGGCTACCAAAATTGGAGACAATACACCGTTTGGCATGAACTTCCCTTTGTTCTGAAAAAGCAACAAGGGTCAGACAGATTTAGTTTTGTAACCACAAGGCAAAACATTCTCTAAAATGAAAAAGGTTGAGAGGACAAATTTTAAAAAGAGAGTGAAAAACAAACAAAAACAAAAGAGAAATAAAGGTTGAGAGAGCATGGGTCTAAGAATCTAAAATGTTCAATGGGGGGTGGAAAGTTCCCACCTACAGGTACAACGGAGGGGTACATAGCACACTACCTGGGTGAAGGACTCAACTACAACTTGAATTTTACCTTACAAAGGCTAGGCTTGGCGCCTGTAGCACAGTGGTTATAGCTACAGCCACATACACCGAGGCTGGCAGGTTCAAACCAGCCTGGGCCGGCTAAACAACAACGACAACTGCAACCAAAAAATAGCCAGGCATTGTGGCGGGTACCTGTAGTCCCAGCTACTTGGGAGGCTGGGGCAAGAGAATCATTTAAGCCCAAGAGTTTGAGGTTGCTGTGAGCTGTGAAGCCACGGCACTTTACCGAGGGTGACATGGTGAGACTGTCTCAAAAACAAAAACAAAATATCCAAAAGTACAAAAAAATGTTCAATGTTCAAAAATGTTCAATGCACAATGATTTATTGTGCGCCGTGAGGGTCTGTGTCTGCACTTGTGACTCTGTTCTTTCAAGGTCTGTATTCTTTTTGGAGGAGGCTGTTTTTAGGTTTTAGATCACAGGAGTAGGAGGAGGGACACACCCCATGGCTATAGAAGCAGGAAACATCGACTACAAAACTGAAGTACAAAAACATGAAAACAGAGTATTTGCATTTTTTGTTCCAACTACCTTTCTTAAAAAAAAGTCTACATTCTCCTATCTGTGTGATTGGGGACAGGGAGGCTTGGATCTCAGGTCAACAGGAGGGAATTGTAGGAGTCCCAATCACTTAAAGCTGGAAGAGAGTCTATGAAGACGAATACACCCAGGCATGGCAGAGATCAATTTGAATTAACTTTTTTTTGGACAGAGTCTCACTCTATTGCTTGGCTAGCATTCTCTGGCATCAACCTAGCTCAGAGCAGCCTCCAAGTCCTGGGCTCAAGCTATCCTCTTGCCTTAGCTGCCCAAGTAGTTGGGACTATAGACACCCACCCCAATGCTCAGATAATTTTTCTAATTTTAAATTTTTTTTATTTTTAATTTCAACTAGCTTGTACATTTTACTTCGTTTGAAGTACTCTTCTTTGGTGTTCATTTTCCTCTTCTGCTGGAGATGCTGTGCTGTTTTTGATGTTAAGTAGAGACGGGGTCTTACTCTGGCTCAATGTTGGTCATACTGGTCTTGAACCTTTGAGCTCAGGCAATCCACCCGCCTCGGCTTCCCACAGCGCTGGGACTACAGGCGTGCGCCACCACGCCCGGCCAATTTTTCTAATTTTAGTAGAGACAGGTTCTCGCTCTTACTCAGGCTGATCTCAAACCCCTGAGTTCAAGCAAGTTCAAGTTCAATCCACCCATAGCCTCCCAAAGTGCTATGTTTACAGGTGTGAGCCACTGCACTCCGCCTCAATTTGAATTAACTATTGATAAGGGTGTTTACTACTAACAAGTATAGACTTTTTTTTTTGGAGACCAAATCTTACTTTGTCACCCTCGGTAGAGTGCTGTGGTATCACAGCTCACAGCAACCTCCAGCTCTTGGACTTAGGCAATTTTCCTGCCTCAGGCTCCTGAATAGCTGGGACTACAGGTGCCCGCCACAACACCCAGCTATTTTTTTGTTGCAGTTTGGCCAGGATCAGGTTCGAACCCACCACCCTGAGTATGTGTGTGGGGGGGGTGCCCTACTCCTTGAGCCACAGGCACCGCCCACGCCCGGCTATTTTTAGGGTCTTGCTCTTGCTCAGGCTGGTCTCCAATCCATGAGCTCAGGTAATCCATTTGCTTCAGCCTCCCAGAGTGCTAGGATTATAGGCGTGAGCCTCTGTGCCTGGCCCCCAAAATACAGACTTCTGAAGAATGTGGAAAATAAAAACTGTCCTTATTTTTCATAGTGTATGTAGTTGGTTATGAGTAACTAAATGACCCAGGTGCTATGAATGTAGTATCTGTGTGCCCTTGTGGGGGTGTTGCATTCTAACTCCACAGCAGGCCAACTGCCTTTTCAGAGAAGGGTAAGGAATATAGTCTTAGAGAAGAGATTAGTTCTCTTGTAAGAAAACAAAACTTAGATAAGTAATGGAAACTTAGTCTACATGCAGAACTTCCATTTGTCTCTGGGCTCTGTCTTGGGACTGTACTTGAAATAAAGTGAATATGTTTGAGGGCATTACTCAATGTTAGGGGAAGATGATCTCTGCCTATTTGACCACAAGGTTTATAAGCTGCAAATGAGTCAGTTGTATTTGGTAAGTCAGATTATCTATCTATCTAATATCTATATATTTAAAAAAAGACAATGTTTTTAGAGCAGTTTTAGGTTCACAGTAAAGTTGCCCAGAAGGTACAGAGAATTCCCATATGCCTCCATATCCCCCCACATATATAGGACTGGCATTCCCCATGAGGGTGCCCTTTAGTTACAACTGATGAACCCACACGGACACGTCATAATCACCCAAAGTTCATAGTTACCCTTGGGGTTCACTCTCGGTGCTTGTACATTTTGTGGGTTTGGACAAATGCATAATGACTTCTATCTGCCATTGTAATTTCACACAGAGTTTTTCGCTACTCTAAAAATCCTCAGTGCCCTACCTGTTCATCCTCCTCCCCACGCTCACAGCCACTGACCTTTTCACTGTCTCAATAGTTTTCCCTTTTCTGAAATGTTCATATGGTTGGTATGATTCAGTAGATAGCCTTTTCAGATGGACTTCTGTATATTCTTTTCTATATGCTTTTTTTTTTAGACAGAGTCTCACTATGTCGCTTTTGGTAGAGTGCTGTGGCGTCACAGCTCACAGCAACCTCTAACTCTTGGGCTTAAGCAATTCTCTTGCCTCAGCCTCCCGAGTAGCTGGGACTACAGGTGCCAGTCACAACGCCTGGCTATGTTTTGGTTGTCGTTGTCATTGTTGTCTTGGCAGGCCCAGGTGTACGTGCCCGGTGCCCTAGCCACTGAGCTATGGGCGCCGAGCCTCCTTTCTATATCCCTCACTCCTTTTGTCCCTTTGGTTCAAGAATCCATATTGTAAACAAAGACATAGGTTATTCTTGTGCATATTATACTCTGAACACCCCCAGCAGGGTCTCAACCACATTGCCAGGAATTAAGAAGGGATTTGTGTTCATAGAAGTCTACAGAAAAGGCTTGGTGCCCATAGTTCAGTGAGCAGGGCGCTGACACATATAAGGAAGCTGGAGGGTTTGAGCCCGGCCCGGGCCTGCTAAACAACAATGACAACTACAACCAAAAATAGCCAGGCTTTGTGGCGGGCACCTGTAGTCCCAGCTAGTAGGGAGGTGGAGGCAAGAGAATTGCTTAAGCCCAAGAGTTTGAGGTTGCTGTGAGCTCTGATGCTACAGCACTCTATTTAGGGCGACCTAGTAAGACTTTCTCAAAAAAAAAAAAAAAAAAAGTCTATAGAAAAAACAGCTGGTGGCGACAACAACACAAAGAAATTCCCAAGGGGAAGACTGGGACTTCAGAATTTAGATATTCTACAGAGCCTGTGTGTAAATTCTCTGTTGTCAGTTGTGGAGACTTGAGTTTGACTGATATCATAGGAGCTAGTAATTTCCTATAGACTTAGAGTTTTTCTTTCTGGAGAAGCCTAGAAATATCCTATCTATTATTTACTTGAGGCTTCCAAAGCAAGCTGTTATTAAATGATTAAGATCTCTACTAAAATTACAAAAAGCTAGCTGGGCATGATGGGCATTGTGGCTGGTGCCTTTAGTCCCAGCTACTCAGGAGGCTGAGGCAAGAGGATGGTTTGAGCCCAAGAATTTGAGGTTGTTGTGAGCTATGATGATGCCAAGGCTCTCTATACAGGTCAACAGAGTGAGACCGTGTCTCAAAAACAACAACAAAACCCCACTTTGCACTTTTAGAAACTGAAAGTGATAGGGTCATCCTGACTGTCTCTGGGGAAGTGTTTTGTTTTTTGTGTCTCAGTGTCTGCTCTTCTAATAGAGGAGTAACTATCTACTATAATTCATTGAAATAAGTGTCCATTCACTCTATGAATGAGTTATTTCTATGATATTTACGGTAGGGGATGAATCAGGGCTCTTTGTTGCATTTAAAAGAAACCATCTCTGGCTCTTTTTAAAGCAGAAACAAGGCTTGGCACAATGCATACGCCAGCCATATGCACTGAGTCTGGTGGGTTTAAGCCTGGCCCCGGTCAGCCAAACGATGACAATTGCAACAAAAAATAGCCGGGTGTTATGGCGGGCACCTGTAGTCCCAGCTACTTGGGAGGCTGAGGCAAGAGAATCACTTAAGCCCAAGAGTTTGAGGTTGCTGTGAGCTGTGACGCCACAGTGCTCTATTGAGGGAAACATAGTGAAACAAGGAAGAGAGAGAGAGAGAAGAGAAGGAAGGAAGGAAGGAAGGGAGGGAGGGAGGAAGGAAAGGAAAGAAAAGAGAGAGAGAGAAAGAGAAACAAAGGCAGAAACAATATTTGTGGTGGCTAGGAAATTGGGTAGCTTGTGGCTTTGCAGGGAGGTTGGCCAATCCAAATGAAAAACTATAGAGCCAGTAGCATAGCCAAAATCATGAACTGGTTTCATGCAGACACCACTGCCACCTTCTGTATGTGCAGCTGACACCATTCTAACTTGGGGTACGGGTACTTCTGTTGCCTGTACAAACTGGATACTGGTGGCCAGCCCATTACTCTCTGATTGGCTGAGCCCTGTGCATGCATATTTCTTAGCTGCAAGAAAGACTAGAAAAAGAAGCATATGGCATTTCTGTGGCTGGGAGAGAAAGTTTCTGATTTTATTTCTCGTAGAAAGCGTGTGTGTATGTATGCAAGCATTATTTTAGTACAATCACATTTGCCCTTTAGCTCAGTTGGGTGAAAGCCATGAAAATGCAAGAAGGAGAAAATTTTACACAAGCAGTGAATGATGCAAAAGTCTCGCCCTTCTGTGCTCTCAGGGAGCCTGGTCCATTAGTGCTGTAATTGAAACAAAAGGTACAAGGCAATTATGAACAATATGAAAACATCAAGGTTTCCGGAGTCTGAGAAGGAGCCTGATGTGGAAACAAATAGCAGCTTCCCAACCACAACAAAGTGCTTAGTAATGAGCAATACCAGTCAATTTGAAAAGCTTATGATGTACTCAGTTCTTTATTGATCTATGGGATTTACTACTGTGCAAACACAGTAACCACAGTTAACCACAAGCCCAAGTGTCTCTTACGTGAGAAAACATGGAACAAAAAGAAGAGGAAATTACCACTCTTGAAAGTGACACTTAAAAACCAATTACATGTCTTTAGGGCTACAGTGGCATGAATACAAAACCAAACCAACTGCATGACACACTTAAAGAAGAATAAGGTGAGGTGCTTTGCTCCATTGCACATTAAAACATAAGAAAGCTGGAATAATTAAGGTGGTGCAATAATAGGAAAAATATTAAGCAACAGAACAGACTAGAAGACCCAGAAACAGAAGCTTACGTTTATGGAAACTCAGTTTGTCACAAAAGTTACACATGATAAAGCAGAGAAAAATTGGACTATTAAATAAATGATGCTCAATTTGCAAAAAAAAATGAAGTTGGATCCCCTCTCAGTATCATCCATGATAATCAACTTCACATAATTAAGGACTTAATTCAATAGGAGGGTACAAACAATTAGGTTACAATCTTTGCATTTGTTAGGTAAGGTTCCTGTTGTAGGTGTGTCCTGCACCCCCGTGTGCCATATACCCTTGCATTGTGACCATTAGGTGGGAGCACACCAACACTCCATCCTCTTTCCTTCCCTCATCCCCTAAGGACTTAAAAATTTGTTTAAAAAAGAAATTAAACTTGGGTGAGACCTGTGGCTCAGTGGGTAGGGCGCCAGCCCCATAGACTGAGGGTGGTGGGTTCAAACCCAGCCTCAGCCAAATTGCAGCAAAAAAATAGCTGGGCTTTGTGGTGGGCGCCTGTAGTCCCAGCTACTTGGGAGGCTGAGGCAGGAGAATTGCCTAAACCCAGGAGTTGGAGATTGCTGTGAGCTGTGATGCCATGACTCTCTACCGAGGGTGATAAATTTAGAATCTGTCTAAAAAAAAAAAAAAAAAAAAAAAAAAGAACTTAAACTTTAAGAATAAAATTTAAGCATGATGGCACACGTCTGTAGTTCCATCTACATAGGAGGCTGAGGCAGGAGGATTGCCTGACCTGAGGAGTTTAGGTTGCAATAAGCTATGATGATGCCACAGAACTTCAACCCAGGCAACAGAGTGGGACCCTATTTAAACAAAAAAAAATGCAACACAAATAATAAAATTTGAGAATGCTTGCATGGTAGAGGAATTCTTTTTTTTTTTTTTTTTGAGACAGAGCCTCAAGCTGTCTCCCTGGGTAGAGTGCCATGGTATCACAGCTCACAGCAACCTCCAACTCCTGGGCTCAAGCAATTCTCCTGCCTCCGCCTCCCAACTAGCTGGGACTACAGGCACCTGGCACAATGCCCGGCTCTTTTTTGGTTGCAGCCATCATTGTTGTTTGGCGGGCCCGGGCTGGATTCGAACCTGCCAGCTCAGGTGTATGTGGCTGGTGCCTTAGTACTTAAGCCATAGGCGCCAAGCCAGAGGAATTCTTAAAAAGTGACCCAAACCAGGCGGCACCTGTGACTCAAAGGAGTAAGGTGCCGGCCCCATATGCCAGAGGTGGTGGGTTCAAACCCAGCCCCGGCCAAAAACTGCAAAAAAAAAAAAACAAAACAAAACAGACAGACCCAAACCCAAACCCATAAAATACGATAAAAACAATTTGATATATTCAATCATATTAAGATCAAGAACTATTGTTCCTTGAAAGATCTCATGCAAAAAGGGAAAATATAAGTCACAAACTGGGAAAAGATGTTTAAGAGGTATGTATAGGGTGGCGCCTGTGGCTCAACAGAGTAGGGCACCGGCCCCATATGCTGGAGGTGGCAGGTTCATACCCAGCCCTGGACAAAAACTAAACAAACAAATAAATAAATAAATAAAAGCCTTTGACAGTTAAAAAAAAAAAAAAAAAAAGAGGTATGTATAATCAATAAAATTTTAGTGGCTCAGTGCCTGTAGCTCAGCAGCTAGGGTGCTGGCCACATATACCAAGGATGGCAGGTTCGAACCCAGCCCGGGCCTGCCAAACAACAATGATAACAACAACAACAAAAATAGATGGGTGTGTAGTCCCAGCTGCCCAGAGGCTGAGGCAAGAGAATCACTTGGGTCTAGGGCTTTGAGATTGCTGTGGGCTGTGACACCACGGCATTCTACCCAGGACTCTGTCTCGAAAAAAAAGAAAAAAAATGTATATATATAGCTATGGCCTGAAATGACAGTCAAAATTTTTGCATATTTTCTTTTCTTTCTTTCTTTTTTTCTTTTTTTTTTTTTTTTTTAGACAGAGCCTCAAGTTGTAGCCCTGAGTGGAGTGTTGTGATGTCACGGCTCACAGAGGCCTTCAACTCCTGGGCTCGGCCAATTCTTCTGCCTCAGCCTCTCAGGTGGTTGGGACTACAGGTGCCTAAAAAAAAAAAAAAAATAGCCGGGCGTTGTGGCAGGCACCTGTAGTCCCAGCTACTTGGGAGGCTGAGGCAAGAGAATTGCTTAAGCCCAAGAGTTTGAGGTTGCTGTGAGCTGTGACACCATAGCACTCTACTGAGGGTGACATAGTGAGACTGTCTCAAAAAAAACCTTTTTTTTAGTAACCAAAATATATACAGAATTTTACAAAATCAATAGGAAAAGTCAAATGATTTTATCAAAAAACAGGCATAGACTGTGTGTAGACATTTCATAGAAGAGGACAACCATTAGGAAATAAACTTTTTTCTTTTCTTTTTTTTTTTTTTGAGACACAGTCTCAAGCTGTCACCCTGGGTAGAGTGTCTTGGCATCACAGCTCACAGCAACCTCAAACTCTTGGACTTAAGCAATTCTCTTGCCTCAGCCTCCCAAGTAGCTGGGCTGAGCTACAGGGGCCTGCCACAATGCTCAGCTTTTTTTTTTTTTTTTTTTTTTTTTTTTTTGGTGTTGTTGCAGTTGCCATTGGTGTTTCACCTGGCCAAGGCCAGGTTTTGAACCCTTGAGCCTTGGTGTATGTGGCTGGCACCTTACACACTGAGCTATGGGCACCACCTGGAAATAAACTTTTGAAAAGATACTCAATCTTGTTTATAGCCGGACCACCCTGAACCTGCCTGATCTCATCTAAAAACATGTTCAATCTCATTTGTAATGAGGTAGATGGAAACTACATCTACAATGAGATACTATTTCACGTCTACCAGAGAGATGAAACTTTTCAAAAATAAAATACTCCTGAATGGCTTGGCACCTGTAGCTCAGCAGCTAGGGTCCCAGGTACATACACCTGCTGGTGGACTCAAACCCGTCCCGGGTCTGCCAAACAACAATGACAACTACAACTAAAAAATAGCCAGGCGTTGTGGCAGGTGCCTGTAGTCCCAGCTACTTGGGAGGGTGAGGCAAGAGAATCACTCAAGCCTAAGAGTTTGAGGTTGCTGTGAGCTATGACACCACAGCACTCTACCCAGGGTGACAGCTTAAGACTCTGTGTCAAAAAAAAAAAAAAAAGAAAAGAAAAGAAAAAAATACTCCTGAGTGTTGACAGGGATGTGCATCAGCAGTAACTTGTCTATATTGCTGGAAAGCAATTTGGCATTATCTTGTAAGTTTGTAAATAGGCAAACTCTAGACACCTGATTTATAACCTATGTGGGATATCCATTGCATATGAACATCAGAATACAACAGAAAAACACTGGAGCCTGATTTTCAAAGAGCAAAAACAAACAAAAAAGGCCAAAGACCTGGTAACAATTAAAATGTCCATTGGTATAAGATGAACAAATTTGTAGAGTACTCATATTAAGAAATACTATCTGGGCAGCGCCTGTGGCTCAAAGGGGTAGGGTGCTGGTCCCATATGCCAGAGGTGGCGGGTTCAAACCCAGCCCTGGCCAAAAACTGCAAATAAACAAACAAACAAACAAAAAGAAATACTATCTAGCAGTAAAAAAGAATAAAAAATAAAGGGCCAGACACAGTGGCTCTCACCTATAATTCTACCACCCTGAAAAGCTGAGGTGGATGGACTGCTTGAGATCAGGAGTTCAGGACCAGCCTGAGCAAGAGAGAGAGAGACCCCGTTTCCACTAAAAAATAGAAAAACTAGCCCAGTATTGTGGTGGAAGCCTGTAGATCTCTTTAACCCAGGAGTTTGGGTTACTGTGAGCTATGATGCACTCCACCCAGGGTGAAAGAATGGGACTCCGTCTTAAAAAAAAAAAAAAAGAATAAAAAGAATGAACTATAGTTATATGCATCAACATGATTAAATCTCACAAATATCATGCTGATCACTTGAAGCCAGGAGTTCAAGGCCAGCCTGAGCAAGAGTGAGACCCTGTCTCTATCAAAAATAGAAAAATTAACTGGGTATGGTGGCAAGTACCTATAGTTCTAGCTACTTCGGATAAAACACAGCAACCACCATGTATATTTGTATTTATGTATACACACAAAACCAAATAAACTAAAACCAGATTAGCCCCAGCTATTACAGGTTAAATACAAGTTATGATTGAATAATGATTATGGAAATTTTCTTCAAAATTTAGAAAAGCTATTCTCTAATGCAAAGGAAATACATCACAGTGGTAAATGTTCTTTTCAGGTAAATGAAGCAACTACAGAACATTTTTATCTGTTCAAAGTAACCAGCCTAGTGATGCAACAATAAACCCCCTCCTCAAAACAAACAATAAAATCCAACAACCCTCTAAATATTACTTCAAAACAAACAAAGCAAAGACAGTTTTTGTTAGAATATAGTTACTCCTTCCATCAACAAATAAGAAAATTAAGACCTACGTTTTGTAAATATATCAGAGCAACAACTTTTGAGCTTAATCTTCTAGACAAGGATGCAAAGTTAAGGTGGCTCCTGTGGCTCAGTGAGTAGGGCACGGGCACCATAATACTGAGGGTGGCAGGTTCGAACCTGGCCCCGGCCAAACTGCAACAAAAAATAGCTGGGTGTGGTGGCGGGTGCCTGCTGTCCCAGCTACTCAGGAGGCTGAGGCAAGAGAATCACCTAAGCTCAAGAGCTGGAGGTTGCTGTGAGCTGTGACGCCACAGCACTCTACCAAGGGCGACAAAGTAAGACTCTGTCTCTAAAAAAAAAAAAAAAAAAGAATGCGGAGTTAGTCTCTCTTCATAAAGGGCAATTGCAATTTGAAAACACTCTTTCCCAGCACCAAGCTGGCCTGATGGAATCTTTCCACAGTGGTCTGTGGCACCAATTCTTTGTTTTGGATCAAGACCTCTGGCAAAGCCGCTTGGTTTCTCATAGCATCTCCTTTCTTTGATGGTTGTCATGAGGTTGTGCTATTTTTTTTTAAATTTACCCTCCACCCCCCTTTTTTTTGAGACAGAGTCTCACTATGTCATCCTCCGTGAGTGCTGTGGCATCACAGCTCTCAGCAAACCTCAAACTCATGGGCTCAAGCATGATCCTTTTGCCTCAGCCTCCCAAGCAGCTGGACTACAGGCACCTGCCACAGCAACCGGCTATTTTTAGAGCTGGGGGTCTCACTGTAGCGCTGGCTGGTCTCAAACTCCTGAGCTTGGCCAATCCACCTGCCTCAGCCTCTAAGAGTGTTAGGATCACAGATTTATTCAGGTCCTTAAGCATCTGTAGATCCCTTTTACTTCAGGAAGCACTGCACCTTCCTGCCCATTCACTGCACCTTGGTTTAGTACTTTCTCCAATGCAAAATTCTGTGTCTTCAGCTTTTTACTCTCTGTATTCTGTTTTTTTCTCATTTTTGTGCAATGTATAGTTGGCCTTTGCAGCCTCAGGTTTCACATGTTCAGATTTATATCAACCAAGGACAGAAAATACATATTTAAAATTTTTTTGTAGAGCCAGAGTCTTGTTATGCTGCCCAGACTGGTCTTGAATTCCTGTTTCAAGTAATCTTCCTGCTTCAGCCTCCCCAGGACCTGGGATTACAGGGAGGAGCCACTGTGCCTGGCCAGAAAATATTTCTAAGAACTAAATAAAAATAACAGTATAACAATAAAAACAACACAAATGAAAAAATAATAGAGTATAACAACTTTTTATGTAGTATCTACATTGTATGAGGTTTCCTTCATAATTTAGAGATGATTTAAAGTATGTAGAGGCGGCTGGCGCCTATGGCTCAGTGGGTAGGGCGCCGGCCCCATATACTGAGGGTGGCGGGTTGGAACCTAGCCCCAGCCAAACTGCAACAAAAAAATAGCCGGACATTGTGGCAGGTGCCTGTAATCCCAGCTACTTGGGAAGCTGAGGCAAGAGAATCGTCTAAGCCCAGGTGTTGGAGGTTGCTGTGAGCTGTGTGACACCATGGCACTCTACTGAGGGTGATAAAATGAGACTCTACAAAAAAATACATAAATAAATAAAATAAAATATGTAGAGGCCAGGGGAGGTGGCTCACAGGTATAATCCCAGCACTTTGGAAGGGCGAGGAAGGTGGATTGCCTGAGCTCACAAGTTCAAGAACAGCCTGAGACAGAGCCAGACCTTGTAGCTAAAAATAACTGGGTGTTGTGGTGGGCACCTATAGCCCCAGCTACTTGGATTCTCTTCCCAGCAAGAGAATCACTTGAGTCCTAGAGTTTGAGGTTGCTGTGAGCTGTGATGCCACCACACTCTACAAAGGGCAACACAGTAGGATTCTGTCTCAAAACAAAACAAAACAAAAAAATAAATAAAATAAATGTGTAGGAGGACATGTATAAGTTATAAGCAAATACTACACCACTTTATATATAAATGACTTGTGCCTCCTTGGAATCTCCAGGGGTCCTTGAATGAAACTCCCAAAGCTACTGAGGAAGACAGTAGTTTAACTGGAGACTATTTTAAATGGCAGACTTGAAGAGCTATTGTTCATGGTCTGTGAACGGCTCCAGGAGATGTCTGTGGCATTTTAAGTCCCACTGGCCTCAAGTTTGAGCCATAACCAAGGAAGATAGGAAAAAGGATCTGCTCTAGGGATCACTAAATTTGGGAGAACTTTGTTATGTAGTAATAGGTAACTGATAGAGGGCCACTTAATAGTCTACTCTTAAGTGTTAAAACAGCTGATGAAAATAAAAATTATTAGTCAATTAAAGAGAACTAATTGGGAAACTGGGTCATATCAAATTCAAACTTTACTTGTGATGAAAATTAAAGAACAAACTAATCATCTTTTCTTCGCTGAGAAAGTCTTTTGAAGAGTTTCTGAGAGTACAAGTAACTGGCAAATAGTTCCTAGACTGTTTCAACCATACTGCCTTCTAAGAAACTGATTCAGACCTGTCCTCTCAATGGACATCAGTGTTTCCACCAAGAGTTGATCATAATATTGCAGCACATTTCTCCGGCAGCATTTTTTATTTCTTCTTTTAGAGATTATTCTCAAATCTCTTCTAACGATGTTTCTGTTTGTGTCCATGTGATCATATAATTTGTTATTAAAGAGAAATGAGCAATTGCCCTGATGAATAATCTCTGGCTCTATCTCAATCTGCTGAAGTAGAAAGGCAATTCTCTTACCCATTAACTAAGAATTAGAAAAACAATTTGTGTTTTCCTTGAGTCATTTAACTCAAACACTACTATGTAAAGGAATAGGATGAAAAATTCACCTGAATTTGAAAAGTAAATGCAACATTAGACAAAGAAATTCCACGGGAGTGGGCGCAGAGTACTCTTCTATCGCTTGCCTTCGACCTCCTCTTTAAGAGACATAAATGGCATTTAGGCACAACTTTACCTCTTTCCAATTTTATCTTCCATCATCTACCCTTCATTCTGCCCACTTCCAGCCACACTTTGGTTCTTGAGCACATGCATGCCTTCACACTTTTCTTTCACTTGTGTGTTCTGGATGTAATATCTCACGTCTAGCCAATTATAGACGATTACATACGATCCTGGAACATCTCAATAGCAACAAGCAAATTCAGGTTTCTAACGTATGCCAGCTTCATGAGTCTGCCCACATGACAATCAACCATAGAGGTTCTGGCAAACTTGAAAAATCCCCTAATGGGCTACCTTGGGGTCCCTGAATTTACATATTATTCTCCAGCACAAAATATTTACTGTTTTTAAGAATTGCAGATCTAATCCTCCATGACATTTATTTGTTGCGGAGTTTGTGGCGGTACACGCTCACCATCGGGATAGTTAATGAAATGTGCTACCCCAAGGATGATGATAAAGGCTTTTACTGAAAATGCACAATGTCTTAGGAATTTTGCAAACATCTAGTTTAACCTTAATAACTCTGGCGTGGGTGTCATTTTCTTCCACAATTTACAGCGACTCCGCGACGGCGAGGCGCGTGTAGTGGGAAAATTCAGAGGCTTGTGACACCCCGGTGTCCAGAATGCCACCTGTGCCCCGGGACACACTGAGAGCGCCGAGGGGAGGGGGCACCGCAGCTACGTCACACACTGTCGAGTCTCACGGACCAGCTTTGTCTTGGTGGCACACACTGAAGCCCACCCAATACTGCTAGAAAAAAGCAGTGCCAGGTTTTTCAGCGTCTGCTTTCTTCGCAAGGGGACCCACGTGCTGGCTTTGGGGGGGAAGTTCCACTCCACGAGGCCCCTGGGCCCGACGCTTCCCGCCGCCAGGTCCACGCGAGCCAGGGCTTTGAGCTCCACACAGAGCCAGGCTCGGTCGGGGTCACGGCCAGGCAAGGAGGCCCCAGCGCCCTCTCGGCCGGGAGAACCCAGTCTTTTGGGAGACTCCCACGCCTCGGCTTTTGCAGCAGCCACTCCGGGCGCAGGAAGGACCGCGCTTCCCTCCAACTTGCAGAGGGGTAAAGGGGCGGGCCCGGGACGGCGGCGAAGCCCCGCCCCGCCCGCGCGGCCTGCTGGAATCGCCCCGCCTCCCCCGCCCCTTCGCCGCCGACACCCCTCTTCTTCCTGCGCCACCGTCCGGGCCGCCGTCCCGGTTGCGGCTCGGTTGGGAGGTTCCAGTGGGCGGCGGCGGGCGCTGGGCCCGGGCCCTGCGAGGAGCGCGCCCTGCGTCCCCCTCTCTCCGGTAGTGGCGGGTCGCGGAAGTGACGTGTGCACGGACAGGAGCGCGTTTGAATCGGTTCCCGGGTGATCCTCGCGCCTGTCGCTGTTCGGCCGCCGCCGCCACTGCTGCCGCCGCGGAGGAGGAGCTCCCTTGCGCCGGGCCGAGGCCTCGAGGCGCCCTGGGGAGCTGGAGCTGAAGGCGCCGGGAGGAGCCCGCACCTTGGCCCTGTGGGCGGCGGGGCCCGGCGCCGCTGTCTAGTCCCCTTTCCCCCAATATGGCAGCGGCGGGCAGCGGTGGGCCCGGCGGGGCCTCTGAGGAGGCTGTGGGGGATGGCGGAGGCGTCGGCGCCAGGACTGTGTACTTATTTGACCGGCGCGAGAAGGAGTCGGAGCTCGGAGACCGGGCGCTGCAGGTTGCGGAGCGCTCTGACTACGCGGGATTCCGTGCCTCCGTTTGTCAGGTGCCGGGGAGGGCGACGGAGGGATGCGCATGGAGGGTTGGGGGCGAGTGGGCGACGAGAAACTCAAGTTGCTCACCGAGGGCAATAAACCTGTCACCGGCCCCGGTCTTGCGGCCTTGGCTTCTGTCCCCCGGCGGCTGGACGGAGCTTCGGGCTGGCCTTGGCCCGGGCCTGGGAGTGCAGAGCCGGCTCCTCCGCGGGCTCGCTGTGCCCGCCGTCCCGCTGCCCAGGGTCGGAGACCTCGATGGCTAGTGGGCCCTTGGCGAGCTTAGCCCGATTGTGGCCCTACGGTTCATCGCCCTGTAGGGAAAGCAGCTGCTGTTTTTAATTGAGTTTATGACTTGTTCTAAAAAGGAGAAGACAGAGTTATACCCTGTGGTTCTGTTGTGAGTGTGGCGGTGGTGAGAAGTTGTGAAATTCCTTACTTAGGTTCACTGGATGATGCTGTAATTTACTCGGGTTGTTCTGTCAAGAAGGTTTGCGAGGTCCGCCCAGGCTGGTCCTTCCGCGCGGAAACACTTGTCCAAGTTAGTTAGCTTCGCAAGTGGAGCTGTTCTTCTTGTTTTCTGAGCCCTAATCCTCAGGAGTTCCTAACTTGAACAGTGTTTGTGGGTAACTGTGGGACACCAAAGAACGTACATATCCACCCTATGAGCATGCTTTGAAAATGAATGACCATGTAGGAAAACCTGCTTTAACCTGTAAAGCATTTTATAGATGGGAGGTGGTGTTATGGCCTGCGCTTTAAAAAAAGGAATATTGTCATGCCCTGAATTAACCACATGAGGTACTTTTAAAGCTGTAAAGAATACTTAACCTTCCAAGGAAGAACTTTGAAGCAGTGTTTTGCCTTTAGTAGGATGATAAGTTTATGAATGTTCTGGAGATGGACCTGCTGAAAATCTGTAGGATAAAAACATCTTGGGAGCAAGGACTTTGTTTTGTTCACAGCTGTAGCTCCAGCCTCTGTAACTGTCCTGGAATGTTGTAGATGCCCAGATTAGAATGGAAAAATGAATGAAGAGAAAAATCTGTTAAGTCTGAAATTCATTCTATGCCTGGATGGATGTAGTATAGCTTCTCATTGTGTTTGAGAAGTGAATGAATGAATGGTCATCTTTTTTTGTTGAATGTTCAGTATTCAGAACCATATCACAAAAGGAAAACTTAATGTTTATTATTTTTATTGTAAAAATATCAACACACTAAAGGAAATGTGGAAGGAGGGGGGAGAAGTAAACGGTTCACTCACTGTAAAACTTACTGCCATACCTACCCTGTCAGCACTTGGACTGATGAAGTCTTTGCAACCTTCATGATCCCACCTTTTTTTTTTTTTAACCTGTTTATATCCTGCTTCTCCCTCCCCGTTACTATTGTCAGAAATGTCTTTTTTTTTTTTTTTTCTTTTCCCAGTTTTTGGCCGGGGCTGGGTTAGAACCCATCACCTCGCGTATATGGGGACAGCACCCTACTCCTTGAGCTACAGGCGCTGCCCTGAAGTGTCTTTTTTTTTTTTTTGCAGTTTTTGGCCACGGCTGGGTTTGAACCCACCACTTCCGGCATATGTGTCTGGTGCCCTACTCCTTTGAGCCACAGGCGCCGCCCCAAAAGTGTCTTTTAATGCAGGTCTTCATAAACAAAATTTGAAATGATTGATTTGGTATCACTGTTTTCATAACCAGATTTTTTTTTTTTTTTTTGAGACCGAGTCTCAAGCTGTCACCCTGGGTAAAGTGCCGAGCCATCACTGTTCACAGCAACCTCAAACTCTTGGGGCCAAGCAATTCTCTTGCCACACCCTCCCAAGTAACTGGGACTATAAGACACCAGCCACAGCACCTGGCTATATTTTTGTTATTGTTGTTGTAGTTGTCATTGTTGCTTAGCAGACCCAGGCCGGTTTCGAACTCCGCTGCCACCCTAGGTGTATGTGGCCGGCGCCCTGCCAACTGAGTTACTGACTCTGCCCAGATCTCTTCTTTTTGTTGACATTTGCATTACTTTAAATTTTTGTGATTTTAAGTAATGTTGTGATAAAGATCTTTGAATAAATAGCCTTTTATGTCTTTGTTATTGTTTCTTTAGTTTGGAAACTTAGAAGTGAAATTCCTGAATTGAAGATCAGGAACATCATTAATGCTTCTGATAAATATGTATTTAAAAATTGATATTTGGCTTGGTGCTTTTAGCTCAGCAGGTAGGGCACCAGCCACATATACGGGAGCTGGCGGTTTGAATCCAGCCCCAGCCTGCCAAATAATGACAACTACAACCAAAAAATAGCTGGGCTTTATGTGGGCGCCTGTAGTCCCAACTACGTGGGAGGCTATGACAAGAGAATTGCTTGGGCCCTAGAAGAGATCTGGGCAGGGTCAGTAACTCAGTTGGCAGGGCGCCGGCCACATACACCTAGGGCCCAAGAATTTGAGGTTGCTGTGAGCCGTGATGCTACAGCACTCTATCCAGGGTGAGACTCTGTCTCGAAAATACATTTCTTTTTTTTTTTTTTTTTTTTTTTAAAGTGCTTTACTAATTTATCCTCACTCTAGAAATACACTACAATATTTCCTTCTCCCTTGTGAGATATCTCAGCAACTCTATTAAGTAGATATTATTGGCCTTTTATTGCAGAAATAGAGACTGGTGACTTATCTAAGCAGATAGCAAAACTTAAATTAATCAAACCCAGAACTCATGTTCATTCTGTTACACCATTCTGCCTCAAATGAAGTTCTTTGCTATGGGGAACAGATATATTTGTTCCTAACTTCAATATTTCAGCTTGAAGATAAAGGAAAATAGTTGCTTTGACTAATTCTTTTCCTCCTTCTTTTCACTTCATCTTCTAGAACAGATGAAGGTTAACTTTGATTAGAAGTGAGAGAGGAGGGGAGGTGTGGTGGCTCATGACGGTAATCCTAATACTGTGGGAGGCTAGGAGTTTGAGAACAGCGTGAGTGAAGCAAGTCCCAATCTCTACTAAAAATAGAAAAATTAGCCCATTGTAGTGGCACCTGCCAGTGCTGTGAGTTAGCCCAAGACTCTGGAAAAAAAAAAAACTAGTTAAAAAAAAAGGCTAATTTTTTTTAAAAAGAATCTACCCTTTTAAGTATTATTAGATTATACTGAATATCCCATAACCTTGTCTTCATTGCATACATGAAGAACTGAATTAAATTACTGAATCAAGTCCAATATTATACAAGGTGGAGAAACTGGGATTGGAGTCTAGGTCAATTTGATTTCAAAGTTTGTAGTAGTATTATGGATCCCAAACTGTTATTTGAGGGAAGCTCGCTTTGTGGAAAAGGGGAGCAGTCACAGGAAGGAGGAGGAGGAATGGGTACCTGGAAGGAGCCCTTAGACTTGTGATAAGTAGCTATTGACTCACCTGAGCTCTGTGGCCTTGCAGAATCCAAGAGTAAGAAAATGATTCCTGGGCGGGGCATGATGCCTGGGCTCATGCCTGTAATCCTAGCGCTCTGAGAGGCTGAGGTGGGTAGATTACTTGAGGTTAAGAGTTTGAGGCTTGGGCGGTGCCTGTGGTTCAGTGAGTAGGGTGCTAGCCCCATATACCGAGGGTTGCAGGTTTGAACCTGGCCCCCACCAAACTGCAACAACAGCAACAATAAAAAAATAGCTGGGTGTTGTGGTGGGTGCCTGTAGTCCCAGCTACTCGGGAGGCTGAGGCAAGAGAATCGCCTAATCCCAAAAGCTGGAGGTTGCTGTGAGCTATGATGCCACGGCACTCTACCGAGGGTGGTAGAGACTGTCTCTTTAAAAAAAAAAAAAAAGAGTTGATGACCTTGCAGGCACCTGTAGTCCCCACTCAGGAGGCTGAGGCAAGGGGATCTCTTGAACTCAAGAGTTTGAGGTTGACTCAGCACCCGTAGTTTAGTGAGTAGGGTGCCAGCCACAGCCACATACACCGAGGCTGCTGGGTTTCAGCCCAGCCTAGGCCTGCTAAACAGCAATGACACCTACAACCAAAAAATAGCCAAGTGTTGTGGCAGGAGCCTGTAGTCCCAGCCACACAGGAGGCTGAGGCAAGAGAATTGCTTGAAGCCCAAGAGTTTGAGGTTGCTGTGAGCTGTGATGCAATAGCACTCTACTGAGGGTAACATAATGAGACTCTGTCTCAAAAAAAAAGGTTGAGGTTGCTGTGAGTTATGATGCCACATGTAGAATGGCTAAATCAAGCTATTTAAACATGTGTTAACTTACATACTTATTTTTTTCTTAGTTAGAACATTTAAAATCTCTCAGCAATTTTTTTTTTCCCACAAAGGAAAAATATTTAATATAAAACTTTTTTTTTTTTTTTTAGAGACAGAGTCTCACTTTGTCTCTCTGAGTAGAGTGCTGTGGCATAACAGCTCACAGCAACCTCCAGCTTTTAAGCTTAGGCGATTCTCTTGCCCTCAGCCTCCCGAGTAGCTGGGACTACAGGCACCTGCTATAGCGCCTGGCTATTTTTTGTTGCAGTTTGGCCAGGTTGGGTTTGAAGCTGCCACCCTTGGTATGGGGCCAGCGCCCCACTCACTGAGCCACAGGCACCGCCTTTTTTTTTTTTTTTTTTTTTTTACTGTTATTTGCATTTATTTTATGTTGCATCTATTCCCGTGCCATAAGTTTTTGTTTCTTCAGTTTCTTCTGGGATATCTTTTTCTTCTGTGCTACCTCTTCTTCTGGTTTGGGAACAATCTGTTC